>JAWVWN010003715.1:0-24904 GCA_037367305.1 Phrynocephalus vlangalii | reverse complement strand
GAAAGCTGCTTGTCTTGGTCTTCGATTGGTCATCAGATGAAATTCACAGGCATCGGTTGAATTTCTAATTGTAGAGGCACAGACTCTTTAAATGAATTAATTTCCCAGAGGAATAAGGTTTTTTATCACCTTTTAACTGCAAATGTGTCTTCTTGTATAGCTTGGTTTTGGATGCTGCTTTTGGTACTGCACCAAAGCTATAGGCCTGTGTAATCACACCCGAGAAAGCTCAGGAGATATGCAACCGCAGGCAAAATCGAGTCTAGGAAACCCCTATCTTTTATTCTTTCTCAGATTCCTCCTCAAGAACTGAGAAGGAGGAGAAATATTGGGCTGTGAGCCTTTTTCAGACTGCAACCCTCAGAAATCCACCCACCGACCAGCGTGGGCGAGTTGCAATGCCAAAGAGTTGAGCTTTCCAAGCTCTGAAGAGGAAAGATTACTACTCACTGCTTTCAGAAAGACTGTGTCTCTTTCCCCCCAAGCTGGCTACTTTCCCTTCAAAATCAAAGCCGTGGTATTAAGCGTTCTTTTTCAAACACATGTTTGATGTCATGTTTAGTCAGGCCCTAGCTTTTGATGGATGTTGCTCCCATTTTATTTTCACATTCTAACGGCTCTTGTGGCGAGCTGCTAGGAATACCATCACAATAACTATTAGAGTGCTGCTTTTCGAAGCCTGTAATAAAATCCGAATGTGTCATTGGCAATTCTTGGATTCTCACTCCTGGACTAATTGGCTTTACTGTATTATAAAGGAGAACTGCTCAGTGGTTAGGGCATCTGGCCATGGAACCAGAGATCGGGAGTTCGATTCCCCACTGGGCCTTCTTGACTAGATGATGATGATGATGATGATGATGATGATGATGATGATGATGATGATGATGATGATGATGATGGTGGTGGTGGTGGTGGTGGTGGTGGTGGTGGTGGTGGTGGTGGTGGTGGTGGTGGTGGTGATGGTGATGGTGATGAGATGGGGTGGGTGGATGGGGATGGGATAAGATCCCCATGGTGCAGTGGTCAAATACCTGCACTGCAGGTAAAGCTGTGCTCACGATCTAGGGTTCAATCCCAGGTAGCTGGCTCAAGGTTGACTCAGCTTTCCATCCTTCCGAGGTCGGTAAAATGAGTACCCAGCTTGCTGGGGTGGGGAGTGTAGCCTGCATGCTGTAATTAAAACTGTAAACCGCCCAGAGACTACTTAAAGTGGTATGGGGCAGTATATAACCAGAACACTTTGCTTTGGCTTCAAGTTAAATCCCAGAGGGGAAGCAGAAGGCAGCCCGATATTAAGACTTTCATCCAGTGACCTCTTTTCTGTCTTAGAATGCAAGTTTCAGGCTGCAGTGGGTCCTCCATTTGCTTGGGACAACGTTTTCACCATTACGCCAAGCCACACCTTGTTGGGAACTCAGATTTGGGACCTTTTAAAAAACCAGCCACAAAAGAAATATACAAAGAGAAAGTGTCCAGAATGGTACTTTTGGTTTTAATTTTTAATATATTTTCAAGTGCTAAGGGACCTTAGGGGACACATACACCTTTCACCGGACATGATGGGAAATGGGAACCAGCTGTGGAAACAAGGGTTTTGAAGCAAATTTTGAATTTTTTTTTTAAAAAATGTTTAGGGCCGTGTGGGATTTTTATGCAGCAGCTGTAGGAGCGATAATTCCTGGGCTACATCAGAAATGCAGGCTGTCCACACCCACCCACACACAGTGCACTACAGTAGGACCATGGTATTTGTTTGTGTGGGGGTTCAATTCCAAGCCCCACTCAAGAGGGATGGAAGAAGTACAAACTCCATTCTCTCTCTCTCTCTCTCTCTCTCTCTCTCTCTCTCTCTCTCTCTCTCTCTCTCTCTCTCTCTCTCTCTCTCTTAGTGGCCAGTTCTGGTAAATACACCCTGAAAATACATATATCTTTCTTACGAATTATTGGGAAGTTTTATTTAGTATTTTTAGGCTACACATAAGTGAGTCAGTGGTTGCTGTAGAGAGTACAATTATGTTGTACTTCTACTATACTTAGAAGTAAGTCCCTCTGAGTTCTATCTGTCTTTCTGATGATTAATTGCATCAGGGATGTCAGTGTCAATTTTTATGCCACAAATGTATTTCTTTTCTTTTCTTTTCTTTTTTTGCCAACAGGAAAACCCAAATGGGCTGGTGCTTCATTCTGACACATTTGAATGGTATTCATTCATTTGCATCTGTAATTCCAGCTAATGGTGAAGTAATACTGAAAGAGTGTTACTGCCATGTTCCAATGAAAGCATGTTGCAAACGGGGGGGGGGGGGGGGAATGAGAGATGAAGTTTCGGGCCACGCATTAAAGAACAAACAGCTGGAGCTGCTGATGTAAGAGAGGCAGTCACCGAAAAAAGCTCGTAGCTTAATGAAGTTTATAGGGCGGCATCACTTACTATCTAAATCAATCAGCGTCTGAGGGATGCCAACTCCAGTCCCGCAGAGATGGCCGTGGTGTCAAGCCAAAAATAAATCTGTCAGAACAAATGAGGGACGATGGTCTCGGGAGGACAGCAGGAAACAAACTTACACCAAAGGAGACGTGGAAAGAGACAACATCAAGACAATGTCAAATTAATGGCAGATCACAGCCGGGGAGAAAAGATTATAGCAACAGTGTGCACGTGCAGTGTGTGTATTTGTGTACATAGACCCCGAAGCGGCATTGAAAACCTCAAGAGCAGTTATTATCGGGTACTTTGATTTAAGAACTTTTTATAGAACAGAATTGAGAATTGATGCACTTTTAAGTGGCTGCAATCTCCTTTCAGGGCTTGGTCAAGAGGAAGAAATCGTAAGCCTGAATGTTTCTTCTTCTTCCTCATTTCAGATCATTTGTACAACATTTTATGCATGCCACAGATAGGAGGAATGGGTTCCTCTCTGTCTTGAAGATGGAAAAATAAGCCTGAGCACCAAGCAGAATAGGAAATGGACTCTGACTCCCAGCCATGTTTGTTCATATGTCTCAATTTCCATCTATCTCCATCTAGCTGTTTACTGTATAGCCTGGGTCTGTCCCAATGACAGCAAAATCACCACTAGAGGTGAGCCTAGCTCGGCTCTTCTCCAGAGCACTGCAGCTGCAACAAATCAACTATGGCCCTGCTAATATCCATTATCCACTGTGCATTGCCTTTTTCTGACAGATGGACCCCCATCCACCTGGTACACCTGTTAGATACCTGAAGGGCCACCTCCTTCCATATGAACCTATCCGGCAATTAAGGTCTAGCCAGGGAGCCCTCCTGAAAGAGCCATCCCTCAAGGAGGTGAAAGGGATGGCTTGCAGACATAGGGCCTTTTTGGCAGCTGCCCCCAGATTATGGAATGCCCTCCCAAATGAGACCCGCCTGGCGCCAACATTGATGGCATTTCAGCACCAGCTAAAAACCTTCCTGCTTCTGAAGTTTTTTAACGGACATAACATAGATTGTAGGTCCTGGTGGCAATTTTAGTGTTTAGTGTTTAAATGTTTTTATTGTTTTTAATTGTCCATTGCCTTTTTAATGTTTTAGCTGCTTTAACTGTTCATTTTAATTGTAAGCTGCCCAGAGACCTCTGGGTAGTGGGCAGCATATAAGTTGTATAAATAAATAAATAAATAAATAAATAAATAAATAAATAAATAAATAAATAATGAATGAATGAATGAATGAATGAATGAATGAATGAATGTCCTGATCTGTGAAGGTAATGTTTGGGTGCTTTATACAGGTTCCATCCCAAATTGTCACCAAATGGCCTATAGCTCTATCCAACTTTCTCTCTAGATGGGCACGACCAGGGAAAATGACTTTTTGAGTTGTCGTGTGTCGGAGCCGGCCCATTTCGGCTCGTTTCCGTTTTTTGTGAAATTTTCCAAAAATGTGTTGTTTCGTTTGTCGGTTTTTCGTCTGTCGTTAGTACTGGTTTTGGGGGGGGCTCCTGGAGGCACCTCTCTGGGGTGGGTGCCTCCTCTGGCCCGCTATGAAGGGAAAGCGGGCTCCTGGAGGCACCTCTCTGGGGTGGGTGCCTCCTCTGGCCCGCTACAAAATGGCATGCATAGCCAATTGGATATGCATACCAAGTTGAGTAGAGAGAGGCACCTCTTTTTTGGGTGCCTCTCTCTGTTGACCACAGGCCCACTGCTAACTGCAGTGTCACAGTGCGCACACTGGGGGAAGGCTCCTCCTCAGTCTGGGCGCTCTGTGGTCCACTAAGAAGGGAACTGTACTTGCGTGAGTGCAATGTGAGTATAGATTTGGCTTAGGGTTAGGGGGGTTAGCGCAAGGGCTAGGCTTAGGGTTGTTACGGGTAAGGTTAGGGTGAGTTTGTGGGGTGCACCTCTGGGTGCCTCTCTGACCCACTAAGAAGGACAGTGTACTGGCGTATGGGTTAGGGTTAGGGTTAGGGTTTGGGTTCGGGCTACGGTTAGTGGGCTTTTTATGCCCGACAGGCACATCCCAGAAGTCTCGGTCAAAACCTGGTCAAGTGGCCATGCAATTGATGGAATGGCTCCAAAAATTTGCATGGTCCACTCCCATGGCCAGCCCATCATTGCGCAGGTGTAAAAAAATAAAAATAAAAATAAAATAAAATAAAATCAATTGAGATGTTTTGTTGCAAGAAAAACCCACTGCTGCTACTGTAAAAATTCAGGCAGTTTTAAAATAGCTATTTTCGCATGTTTCTGTGGTACTTTGGTGTGTTTTTGGACCACCACGATTTCAAAATAAATAAATATTGCTTGCGGTCGCCCCATTTTGGATTCCCCCGCCCGCACCGCATGGCATGGCGAGTTGGCGAGACAACGAGGATGCGCAGCCCAAGAGAGGAGGGGGGGGAGGCCGGGGACCCCCCCCCAGAAACCACCCCTCTGGTAGGTGCCCTCACTCAGGCAGGCATATTTTCGCCTGCTTTTTTGGCCAGGAATCGGTTTTTTTTTATTTTTAAAACTTTTTTTCTGTGCCGCGCCGCTTGGCAAGTTGGCGAGATGACGAGGATGCGCAGCCCAGGAGAGGGGGGGGAGGCCGCCCCCCCCCCCAGAAACCACCCCTCTGGTAGATGCCCTCAGGCAGGCATATTTTCGCCTGCTTTTTTGGCCAGGAATCAGGGTTTTTTTATTTTTAAAACTTTTTTCCTGTGCCACTTGGAACGACCAGGAACGACCACGACAAATCAGACCCAATTTTTCTTTAGTCGGTTCGAGTTTGAGTTCTGGCGGAGTAAATGTCGTTCTTCGTTTCGTTACGTAATGAAACGAGGAACGGAAAAGGAAACGAGGATTTTGCCGAGTCGTGCCCATGTCTACTCCTGACCATTTTGATGTCTCCAGGATGCCTTGCCCCCTGCCAGCATCACCTCTGAATCAGCTGTGACCAAAATAAGGTCACACCGGGGTAGGAGCTGTGAATCACTTGTAGCAATGCCTCCATGCCCTTCTTCAGGTCCATTCCCCATGATGATGTGATGTCATTTCCCCTCAGCTGTATCACCAGCCCATGTGGTGGCCCATGGTGGTGGACCGGTGGCCACAGCCCAGGCAGCAGGTCACCCCATTCCATGCCCCTGGCACCAAACCAGGTAATGTGGATACCCTCCTCCAGTCTCACGTGCTGTCCCCAATGAGATAGTTTCCCAACTTACCTGCTTAATAAGACCATGTCTAGTTTTTTTTGGTGGGGGCATCCTGCCATGATGTCTTCGTGGAGCAGCAATTCAGTAAGGTAGCCTAGTATTGTGCTCACCCCACCCCATCCAGCTATCGGAGTTCCCTTGTGGCAGTAGCTGCGTTTGGGAAACTACTCGTCATTTATATTTCCCCCCTCATCCCAGAGCTATATTGGCAGCTCTGATGCCTCATGGGGCATTCAAAATGGTGGCCATCTTCACAGACCACATGATTGTGACCACCTAAACCTATGCCTGCTGAAGTAGGGTAAAGATGTGGACGCGAGGCATTGGAAATAATAATTTTACTCAGAGGTGCTGGTGAACCTTGAGGTCTGAGTCCCAAGTCCAAGGTCAAGTCTTTGCCACTAAATCTCAAGTCTGAGACATTAAATGTTTTCTAATCTGAGAGAGAGTGGGGAGAGAGAGAGAGAGAGAGAGAGAGAGAGAGAGAGAGAGAGAGAGAGACTGTTCTTAATAGATTGTCGTCCTGTCCATGCCTAAGTTCCAGGACCATCATTTGTTTCTCTCCATTTGAGATTTCTGTTTTTTAGAATCACATCAAAAATTTGGAACAAACAGAAGCAGTCATGTAATTTACAAGAGTTTCTCCTATAAGAGAAAGAACATTAGCTTTTGTATAGGCTGAAACATTACTTGGGGGGGGCGAGAGATTTGGGGGTGTAGTAATTTTTAAATTTCTAAAAATCAATATTTTTAGTCTCACTCATGCTATACCCCAGAGCACAGAGAGAACTCCTAGTTCCCTGAGCTCCTTTCCCTCTGAAGATGCTGGCCACAGAGGGCCTTTTTACATTTATTTATTTATTTATTTATTGCATTTATACCCCGCTTATCTACAATGTGTACTCTAAGCGGCTTACAAGGCTGCGATAGCCACACAAATTACAATGGTGCACAGACAGGACGGGTGATAGTAACCCTAAACAAAAGTTAAAACCTTATGGCACCTCAATAACTAAACAGTGGTAAATAAAAACAGGTAGCGATGGCGGGGGGAAAAAACTTAGTTAAGAATCGCCAAAGGCCTCCCGGAAAAGATAGGTCTTTAACGCCTTCCGGAAGGCCAGCAGGGACTCTGCAGAGCGCACTTCACTGGGGATGGAGTTCCAGAGGCTGGGGGCCGCCACTGAGAAAGCCCAGGTCCGAGTACTCGTCCTCCGGGCTTCACGAGGAGTGGCGACCCGAAGCAAGTGCGCTCGCGCCTGCGGAACGGGACGGGCCGAGGTTGATCGCTGAGCGTTACACTCTGCCAGGTAGTCCGGTCCCAAGCCATGGAGGGTTTTATAAACTAAAACCAAGACCTTGAATCTAATCCGGGCTGCAACGGGCAACCAGTGCAGACGGGCCAGGACTGGGGTAATGTGGTCATAGCGACGCACACCAGCCACCAGCCTGGCCGCTGCGTTCTGTACCCACTGCAGGCGCCGGAGAAGAGTCAAGGGCAACCCCATGTACAGGGCGTTACAGTAGTCCAGCCTCGAGATCACCAGAGCTTGGACCACTGTTCTCAGAGAGTTCGCGTCGAGGTACGGGCGGATCTGGGCGATCCGACGGAGATGGTAATAGGCGGACCTGGTCACCGACGCCACCTGGGACTTCATGGTGAGCGCCAGGTCCAGGAACACACCCAGATTCTGCACCCTCTCTGCGAGCTGCAGGGAAACTCCCCCCAGACAGGGGAGAGGGCCACCGTACCCCGACGGCGAGCTCCCGAAGAACATAACCTCCGTCTTCTCGGGGTTGAGCTTAAGCCCGTTCGCCCCTGTCCAAGCCAGTACGGCCTCCAGACACCCGTCGAGGACCCTCACAGCTTCCACAGCAGAGGTGGTAAAGGAGAGATAGAGCTGCGTGTCATCAGCGTACTGATGACAGCAGACTCCAAAACTCCTGATGACCCCCGCCAACGGCCTTACGTAGATGTTAAACAGCATGGGGGACAGAGACGACCCCTGTGGAACCCCACAAGGGAGAATCCAAGGGGCCGATAACTCCCCCCCCCCCCCATGCTGCACATACCAGGAAGGAACGGAGCCAACTGTGAGCAGTGCCTCCGATTCTGACCTCAGAGAGCCGGTCCAACAGGATACCGTGGTCGACGGTATCAAAGGCCGCTGACAGATTCAGGAGGACCAACAGGGTAGAGCAACCCCTGTCGGCCGCCCGGAGAAGGTCATCTTGCAGGGCGACCAAAGCTGTTTCGGTACCCCGGCGGGGCCTGAACCCGGACTGGCATGGATCGAGGCACTGCCGATCCTCCAGGTATGACTGCAGCTGGACCGCCGCCACCCAGAGATCTTAGGGGTTTGTCGCTCTTCGTGCATCTCCACCCCTCCGTACTTCCTGGCTGCCGGCTGCGTGAGGGGAGGGAGGAAAAAAGGGACAGAAGAATAAAGCCTTACCTCCCGGTGTTGGCGGACGCTGCCGGGGTAGCCCCGGTCACTTCCTGGTTCCTCTTAAAGGGGCAGGAGGCAAAAAACAAAAACAAAAAGAAGCGAGGAGAGCTCAGCACATCCGCATCAAATATTTTTCACCTCCCAAGAGCAGGTACAAGAAAAGTGCGGTGGGTCGCGCTTAGGTGGGCGGGGTCTCACTTAATTGTCTGCAAACTCCGGAGCTGGTGGGGAAACATTTTTAAGCTCCAGAGCTTGCAACCATTTGCAGCAGAGCTTAGGGGTCGTGTATAAACAGCCAGAGGGCACTTTTACATGACCTCTAAAATCTGGTTTCAACTTAAATTCAGACCAGAGATCATGGGGGTTTGCCGCTGTTCCTGTGTTCCCACCCCTCCGCACTCCATTGTTCCTGTCTGCGTGAGGGGAGGGAGAAAAAAATGCCGGTCAAAGCAGCCCCCAGCAGCCCTGTAGGGATTCCTTTCTCTTAAAGGGGCAGCAGGGACAAAAAAAAAAAAAACCAGAAGGCGAGGGAGCCCAGCATTCACAGCTTTACAATTCGCTTTGGAAGATTTTTTACCTCCTGGAGGCTAGGTACTTGAAAAGTGCGCTGGGACATGCTTAGGTGGGCGTGGTTGTACTTATTTTTTTTAAAGTCTGGAGCTGGTGGGAAAATATTTTTAAGGTCCAGATCTGGGAGCCCTTTGCCTTGGATTTTAGGGGTCGTGTAAAAGCGCCCAGAGTCTGGCGAAACATCAGGAAGAATAACTTCCATAACACAGCCAAACAGCCCCCTAAACTCCCAACAGCTATCAGATCCTGGCCATGAAAGCCTTTGAGAATACATTAACATTGGGCGTTTATACACGACCCCTAAGCTGCACTGCAAATGGCTCCCAGCTCCGGAGCTTAGAAATGTTTCCCCACCAGCTCCGGAGTTTGCAGACAATTAAGTGCGACCCTGCCCACTTTAGCGCGACCCAGCACACTTTTCTTGTACCTTCTCTCTGGAGGTGAAATTTTTTTGATGCGGATAAGAGTGCCGGACTCTCCTCGCTTGTCTGTTGTTTTTTTGCCTCCCGCCCCTTTAAGAGCCCCTTGAGAAGGAACCAGGAAGTAACGGGGCTCATGGCAAGTTCGATCGGCACCGGCAGGTTAGTAAAGGCTTCTTTTGTCCTTTTTTCCCCTCCCCCCTCTCACGCCGACAGGAGCAGGAAGTGCGGAGGGGTGGGGACGCAGGAACAGAAACGAACCCCCAAGATCTCTGGTCCGAATTTAAGGGACCAGCGGATCTTAGGGGTCGTGTGAAAAGGCCCATTAATGCATTAATATGTTCTGCTCCTTCCCACTAGAACAGGCCTGCCCAACAGGTAGACCGGGGGCTACCAGTAGACCATGAAGGGTTCAAAAGTAGCCCGCCAGCCATCAGTAAAAAATGTGAGGGGATAAGTTCTCCATCCCGTTGCTCTACTTACATTTATTCATAAGTAGAGGTTTTAGTGTAGTAGCCCTCAGGCACTTTCATCCAGAAAAAGTAGACCTCAGCCTGTTCAAAGTTGGACAGCCCTGCACTAGAACATACCAAGTGCCACATTATTTTAGAAACTTAGTGGCTGATGAGTAGAGATGTGCACTACCTTCGTTCAGACAAAGGTGTAAAAGTGAGATAAATTGGGGCATATATGCATTTCTGGAGCAAACAAAGGGTGGAGTGTGTAGCCTGCATAAGTAAATTATAAACCGCCCAGAGAGCACTATGGGGTGGTGTATAATCAGAACATTTTGAGTAAGAAGTTCAGAGTACAGATGTGAAGGCGTGGAAAATTTTCAGGGGGGAAACGGGTTTTTCCCATGTTTTTTTTTTCCTGAAGCCTTTTTTGTTTTTTTTCTGGAAAAAAATGGAAAAATTGAATAAAGAAAAAATGACTATGGGATGTTTTATTTTCAAATCAAATATTTTAAGACATGGTGTTCAAATATTTTCCAAATCATTTCTGAAAAATATCACTGAAACTTAGTCCCACTCCCTTCTATACATTTCCCCCCCCCTTCAATTCTTTTTATTAGAATGAGGTTTTTATTTTATTTTTTATTTAATACTGTGAAGAGGAAATATGAATAATTGTTAATTCTAGATTTTTAAACATGGTTTGTAGAGGGTTTTTTTTGTTCCACATAAACTAGTAAAGAGCTCGGGAGATTGTTCCTCCACGTGTTACTTACAATTACAAATAATATTATTTAAAAAGTAAATTCTGTTTGTAATAATTGTTTGGATTTGCTATATTTTAATATGCTAGTTGTTATAATTTTATGCCAAGTCAAGTGATGTATAGTTGTGGTTTATGTTCCCAAAATATCAGAATCACTTTCAAGTTGTAAAAGGGAGAATGCTAATGTAGCATTTTTTTTAATTTTTCCAAAAATTTCCATCCCCGCCCCCACCCCCCCAAAATGGGGAGGAAATTGAGTTTTTTTTTCCAAGCTTCAAAATTTCTGGAAATTTTACATCTCTAGTCCAGAGGTATCTATTATGAATCTGTCAAGGTAAACCTGATTTTTTAAACTTTTTATATTAGTATTTTAATCCTTTAAAATTTAAAGGATTAAAATACTAATATAAAAAGAGTATGATTGGATAGCAAGTGGGAAAAGAGAAAGAGAATGTGAAGGAACACGCTGAGCTCACACCAACAGAGACAGTGAGTGTGCTCTCTTTACTATAGGAACGGGTCTTCCTTTTTTCCTCCTTTTGCATCCAAGTCTGTATCTTTTCAGACCTGCCTTTTCAATCATCTAACACCTTCCACTCTCACAATGCTAGAGCAGTGGCAGGACAGGGGTATGGCAATGATAATTTCAGATCCATCAAAGGGCCTTTTCACACGACCCCTAAACTCCACGGCAAATGGCTCCCAGATCCGGAGCTTAAAATTGTTTCCCCACCAGCTCCGGAGTTTACAAAAAATTAAGTGCGACCACGCCCACCTAAGCGCGTCCCAGCGCCCTTTTCAAGTACCTGCTCTCCAGGGGTGAAGATTCCTGATGCGGATGTAACGTAGTGACTGCCCAGCTCTCCTTGCTTCTGTTTGTTCTTTTTTTGCCCCCCGCCCCTTTAAGAGATCTGAATGCAGTGCCGGGACGGCAGAATGGAGGTGAGCGGCATTCTTTTCTTCCTTTTTTTTCTCCCTCCCCTCACGCAGGCAGCAGCCAGGAGTGCGGAGGGGTGGGAACACAGGAACAGCAACAAACCCCTAAGATCTCTGGTCCGAATTTAAGTGGCCAGCGGATATTAGGGGTCGTGTGAAAAGGCTCAAAGAGGAGAAAGAGGAAAATGAGGAAGAGACAGAAAACATAGCAGTCATTATGGATGGGTCCCTCTTTTTCTGTTTCAGCAGAAAGAAATGGTTTGTTCATTTTCCTTGAATAAAACTACTTGTTATGCTGTTGGATGAGAGAATGGAGGCTTTAAGGGGGAACTGGCAAAATGCTAGGTGGTAGAAGGAAGAGCAGGCTGTCTGCATTTTAGAAAAGAAGCTGGACACTCATTTTACCGACCTTGGAAGGATGGAAGGCTGAGTGAACCACAAGTCAGCTACCTGGGATTGAACCCCAAGTCATGAGCACAGTTATAGCTGCAGAACAGCAGTTTAACCACTGTGCCACAGTCACTGGCAAAATTAGTAGTGGGGTTAAAATGAAGAGCTAAAAGATTAACATAAATGAACCTTTTGCTAGGAAAGGTGGCCACTGCACTGGCCACAATCCTCTCTCTTTCCCTCTTGCCTCGGAAATAAATTCAAATAAATTCATTTTCTTTTTGAAGCAGTTTTTTTCTGCGCAAGATCATTTTTGCAGGAAAGATGGTGAGGTTTCTCAGAAGTGCTGTGGTCAATTTTCCCCCCTGAAAGAAAAAAAGTCAAGTAGTGCAGGGGTCTTATATTTCCTCTAGCAATGCCTTCATAAATCCATCCCTCCATCTTAACGTCTCAGGGAAGGTTACAGAGTGATCAAGGAACATTTTAAAAGATAAAATTTGTAAAACAATTCAGAATTAAAGCCTTTTGAAACACTCCCAAAGCGAACAAGATAAAATCCCTGGCTACCATCCTCAGACTACACATAGGGTGGTGATAATGGCGGATGTTCTGAAAATAAATGCAAAGGGTACAATGCGTACATTGGGTACTCCTAATCATCCTCACAAATTATGGCCAATAATCAAGGATGCTAGTTGTCAAGCATATATGTGGAAGGCCACACATTCATCAGAGGGTAGAGGAGATGCATATCTCTAAATATCTCCCATGTCTGCAGTAGTCTTGCCCATTTTTAAGACTAGATGTTCTGGATGATACTGGTGGTGCTGTTTCAGCACACACCCCTTGTACTAAGCTCTCCATCTCATAATCGTGTGCCATCAAGTCAGTACTTACTCAAGCTAAACCTTTCCAGGGTTTTCTAGATATAGATCAGTGGTCCTCACCCTTGGGTCCCCAGATGTTCTTAGACTAAAACTCCCAGAAGCCTTCACCAGTAGCTGAGCTGGCCAAGGTTTCTGGGAGCTGCAGTTCATGAATATATTGAGACCGAGGTTGGGAAGCACCAGATAGAACTATCAGAAGCAGTGGAGTATCACAAGTTGCCTGCACTTGGAGCAAGCCAACCTCCCCCCCCCCACACACACACACTTGTTTCTGAAGCCACACCACCTTCCAGACAGAGGGCCTGGAAGGGTAGCCAAACAAATCTCCTGTTCCTTGAGAGGTCCACTGTCTTTGGCCATGCACTGGCCTCTCATCTGGCCAGCTCATGTGTGGGTGAATGCAGCAGGTGAGCTCCAACAATGGAAGTTGGGCCTGCAGCCTTTGAAGATGGTAGCAGGGGCAGCACCATCAGGTAGGGTCGGGGTGGGGTGGGTCCTTAAGGACTCCACAAAATGACTTGTAAAAATGGATCTGGTTCAGGACTCCTCACCCCCATGATGGCTTCCTTGCAGCATTTTGATGCATAGGCTTGGGTTCCTTTAACCTCCCTAAAAACTTTGCACCTGGGACGACCACTCCTGTAGGGTCTCCACAATATAGACCACTGATCAGAAGTGGTTTACCTTCCCCCTCTCCTGGGGCACCCTAGGACTGTGAAGCTACATAGGCGGGCTGTTCTCCCAAGAGGCATGACAAGGAATCAAGCTCTCAAGCTCTGCCTTCATCAACTCACTCTTCCAGCCACTGTAATTGCCCAGGTGGTGATGTAAATGCTTTTGATGGAGGGTGCTCAGTGGAAGCTGGCTGGGTAACACTGCGAATTGGAGCAAGGGCTGGATATTACCTTTGGGGAGAAAGGCAGGTAAAAATAAAGTTTATTATTATTATTATATTTGATTCCCCTCTGTGCCCCCAGGGAGAAGAGCCAGCCTATAACCTTGAGGAAGCTCTCTCTCTCTCTCTCTCTCTCTCTCTCTCTCTCTCTCTCTCTCTCTGCTGCATCATTAGTTGTGACCGATTCTTCGTGACCCCACGCCCATAGAGTTTTCTAGCATCCCCAGAAGAAGAAATGAGCAAATGATTTTTGAGTACTGCACTCCTAGTAAACCCTACAGAGGGTCATCATAACGTGGAATGTACTTGGTGAAGAGTAATTATTCTTAATCCTAGTCTGTTGGGTCTTCTAGATCTGGTTCCCTTCTACTTGGCATGTTTTATAGTGTCATACACTACTTTCTGTGAAGTCACAACTTTCATGGTGCTTTCATTTCAACTTTCATTGTGTTTTCAGCTGCTAGTACAACAACAGTTGTTGTTTGGAAAGACCAGGTACAGTCAATCAAAATTATAAAAACACAGATACAAGTTGTAGCCAAAACACGAAGGGTCTGTTTCCTTGTTGTTGTTGTTGTTCGTTGTTCGTTGTTTGTTGTTATTGCTGCTGCTGCTGCCACTATTTGGCAGCATCACCAAAAAAATCTTATGAGACAAACACACACACATAAACACACCATGTCTCTTTCTGCTTTGGCCTGCTTTTCAGCTTTAGGCCTTTTTGATGTACTATTTTAATACTTCTCAAGATAAATGGAGTTCGGTCAATAAGCTGAAAATTGCTGACCTTTTCTTGTTTATCAACTTAGGCTCTGGAAAAGAAAAAAGTTGGAGATGGGTGGGAGAAATAAAGGGGGGAGGGAACCCTGCTTCCAGGTCTCCTGGGATTAAGCGAGACTCTTCTATTTGAAGTGGAAAATGCTAAGCTTGCCATATTTAATGACAAGCCTGGGAGGGTTAACGAAAGAAAGCAGAATGGCAGTTTCACCTTCACTTCAAGCTGCCCTATAACATTGTCTAAGGGTTTGACTGAAGATGCAGTGCTATAGAGCAGCAGGAGCCGTGGCCGCAGCCTAGAGAAAAAGCAGAGATGATACTCTTCTCTGCATCACTCGAAAGGAAGCCATTGGTTTGCACAACAGGTAGTGATGTATGGAAGTGAGAGTTGGACTATAAAGAAGGCTGATCACCGCAGAATCAATGCATTGGAGCTGTGGCGCTGGAGGAGAGTCTTGAGAGTCCCCTGGACTGCAAGGAGATGAAACCTATCCATCCTGAAAGAAATCAACTCCGAATGTTCACTGGAAGGAGAGATTTTGAAGCTGAGGCTCCAGTACTTTGGACACCTCATGAAGAGAGAGGAGTCCTTGGAAAAGTCCCTGATGTTGGGAAAGATTGAAGGGAAAAGGAAAAGGCGATGGCAGAGAATGAGATGGTTGGTCGGTGTCATCGATGCACCCAATATGGATTTGACCAAACTCCAGGATGCAGTGGAAGACAGGAAGGCCTGGTGAGCTCTGGTCCATGGGGTCACGAAGAGTCGGACACGACTGAACGACTGAAGAAGAAGAAGAAGAAGAAGAAGAAGAAGAAGAAGAAGAAGAAGAAGAAGAAGAAGAAGAAGAAGAAGAAGACTGGGCGGATTATAGCTAAAACCATTTTTATCATTCATACAAAATGGCAATTCCTCTCTTTGGAATGAGACAGACTTTGTCCAGGAGAACTATACTCTATGCCTGCCAAATCTGTTCACTCTGGATGAGGAATACCAAGGGTGTGTGTATCCTTTCTACTGATAATGTCCAAGGAGTAGACTTGGAGTCGATATTAGAGATGGGCATGAAATGGCGGGGGAGAATGCAAAATGTGTCAAAAATGCTGATTCGTTGATTTTTGCATTCATCCAAACCTATCCCCCAATGAATGTAAGTCAATAAAATTTTAGTGATCTTTTAATTCAAGGCTCCATCAGGCTGTAAGATGTCCACCCAAGCAACTACAGACACCAACATTGTAAAGAAGCTTCTCCTGACCCTTCACTACAATCCTTCCAAGATTGGGTGAAGGTCAGGTTTTGGACATCCGAGTTATGCATCCATTAAGGACCTCCCCCAGTAAAGTGCTCCCCCAACCAGGCATCCATAGACACCAAAATTGCAAAGAAGTTTCCATTGGCTTACCCCTACAATCCCTCCAAGCTTGGGAGAGATTGTGCCCCCCCCAAGTCTGCTGATAAAGCACAACTTCTTTGGGGACCCACTTTGTGGGTTCGTAACCCAGACATCCAAACCCCAAACTTCCCCAAACTTACAGGGTTTGTAGAAAACTGTAGGGGAAAGCTTTTCTGTGATTTTTTGGTGTCTCTAGGTACCTGGGAAGATGTTTTATATGGGTTTAAATACAAAAATGAATCAACAATTTAATTCATCAGGAAAATCATAAATTCATTATTCATTAACCTTGATGAAGCATGAAATGAAATGAATTACCATTTTTTCTGATTCATGGCCATCTCTAGTAGATGAACTTTCAATGGGTATTCAATATTCATATATGGAAAAGTCATTTTTGAATGAGAACATGTGGTCGCACAAAGTTCATGTGTTCTACCCTCTTCTACAGCTGTGGAGGTGACCTCAGAAAGATTTGTTTGCATGTGTTTGCTCTAAAGCAGTGGTGGCCAAACTTCGGCCCTCCAGATGTTTTGGACCACAACTCCCACAGTCCTTTGTCATTGGCAATACAGGCTCGGAATTCTGGGAGTTGTGGTCCAAAACATCTGGAGGGCCAAAGTTTGGCCACCACTGCTCTAAAGTTTAAAAAGTAGCTTTATTGGAAGCGATATTGCTTGTAAACTCGAAACTTTGTTTCTCCACAAAGGCCTTTTCAAATGCTCTGTTAATATATGGACCTTGGGGGGACCAGGAATAGGGAAGTGGAAAATACTCACTAAATTCTTTGTTTTTATTGATTTACTCTGGCTAGACTTGATGAGATATGAGAAAGTTTCAATCCCCAAAAGATTCCTTGCCTCTGGGTGAGGAGACCAAAAGTGCTATTTTTTTTTCTCACCAAACTCTCCATAAACTCTGCAATTTGTTTCTGCTAAAATTGTGTCCTTTCCCTTCGACAACAAAGCACTCATACTCCCCCCCCCCAAAAAAACCCCATAGGAAAACAGCTGATTGTGGACTGTGCAAACGATCTGTTGTTGCATATCCTGAACAGTCTGCAAAAACCCAGCCACCACCATCCTTTTATGCAAGTTGGCTTTTGGCATGGAGGTTTTGGCTCTTGAGGACTACAAATCTCATTTGTCTCTCCAGCAGTATCACCTAACAAACAGAGACCTAACCCTGATTCACTTGGAAGAAAGACCTAAACTTGGAAGGCATTGATTAGGGATGGGCACAAAATGGAAAAATATTGTTTTGTTTTGTTTCGTTTCTTTTCTTAAGAACGTTTTTTAAAAATTCTGTATGAAATGAAACAAAATGGCTCCCCTGGGTCCTAGAGGCACCAGATTTGGTGCCCAGAGCTTCGGAAGCCATTTTAAAGCCTTTTAAAATCCCCTGGTGCCGACTGGGCCAGGTTTAAAGGGCTCCAGCCATTGACAGCTCAGCAGGAGCCTTCAGAAAATGGTTGGGAGGGCAGTTCTGGTGATCATGCTGCTGAACCCAAGCATTTTCAGAGGGCTCCTGCCAAGCTGTCAATGGCTGGAGCCCTTTAAACCTGGCCCAGTCGGCACCAGGGGGACTCCCAGGTGCCAAATGGGCCAGGTTTAAAGGGGTCCAGCCATTGACAGCTCAGCAGGAGCCAGAACATGATGGAACAAAAAGGTTCATTTCAATCGAAAAATGACTGTTTCGTTTCGTCTATAACAAAATGCTGCATCCTCATTTCGTTTTGTTTCCATTTTGTTATGTAATGAAACGAAAAAACAGCATTTCATTTTTCATTTCCTGCCCGTCCCTAGCATAGATGCCTAACTCTACTTAGCTTCTGGTTTAGGAAGGAAGCTACCCCACTGCTAGCTGGAAGAGACCTTTCTGGTCAGGAAACTAGGTGGAACTGGGCCTAGTTGGGTCACAAAATCTTCCAGTTTATTCCTTTGTAGCACCTGAGTCACACCTAGGTATCCATCAGAGGGGACTAAGGGTTTTGTAGTCCAAAAATCCAATAGATAACATGTCTGGTTGTTTTATTGGCTTTAAGTGATTATTTTTGAACCCTTTTCCTTGATTTGTGAAAAGATGCTTCTTATGCTATTGTAAGAGTGTGAAAGAATACCACACTCTCTCTGAGAATGGGAATAACATTACATTTCCTCATTTGTACCTGCAAGAATGAGACAAGGGGCAATTTACCTTCCTAATGCATTTTTTCTTCCAACTATCATATGTTAACCTGAATGTTTGATAAAGGATTCAGAATTCAATGGAAAGAGCCCTGTATGTGTTCAGTAAAAGGCATGGGAACTCTTTTTATGCCTTTTAATGAATGTGCAGAGTAGGGCACACGTAATCTATTGTGTTTATTTATTTTATCCTTTTTAAATCATGCTAATCTAATGGCCAGGTCATTATTCTGGGCTGCTTACACTGGGAACATTAGCAACATACTCTAAAATTTAATAATTATACAAGAAAATACACTGAGCAAGAAAATAAACCCAAATGAAATATGTAATAAAATCTGTACTAAGATGCAAGATGGTGGCAAACCAAACAATCAACCTATACAATGAGAGTCAGCAAAAATTAGAGAGTCAAAACAAATAATAATAATAATGGAACAGGGCCAAAAGAACTAAAAGTCTGGCCAAGGAGCTAGAACTTTCTTCTTCTCCTGAAGCAAAAGAAGGACGCGACCTGATAGCAAAAGAGTTTCATCTATGCTCCTCTTCATAGATACATTTGACTAATGGAGCCTCATGGTGCAGTGGTCAAATGCCTGTACTCCAGCTAAAACTGTGCGCATGACCTGCGGTTCAGTCCCAGGTAGCCAGCTCATGGCTGACTCAGCCTTCTGTGCTTCTGATTCTGGTAAAATGAGTACCCAGCTTGTTGGGGTGTGGGTGGGGGCAATAATTAACGTGTAAACTGCCCAGAGAGTGCTTGAAGCACTATGGGATGGAATATAAGCAAAACACTTTGCTTTTTGTTTTGACTAGGGACTATGGATGGGCTATTTGTTTTGAAAGCTACCTGTTCCAAAACAACACGTGTGAGCTCAGGTGGTATTCAGAAGCCTCTGAAATGCAATCAGCCAATCCCTTACCTAACTCTGCGCCAACACGGGGCTGAACTCCAACAAGGACGAAGCCTCTAATGTCATCGTTCCTTCTCCCAGGCACTGGCCAATCAGACAGGGAGGCGGGATGATGCATTTCCATGCACAGCCCCTGATTGGCCATCACCAGGGAGAAGGGAGAAGGAACTAGGACATCAGAGGCTACTCCCTAGTTGGAGCTCAGCCCCATGCGGGCACAGAGCATAGCTGTCAAGTTTTTTCTGGCCCCTGCTGGGAAAGGAGAGGGGAGGTGTAATGTGCACATTAGAGATGGGCATGAAGCAAACAATTTTTTTGTTTCTGTTTTCGTTTTTTTGTTTCATTACGCAATGAAATGACAAATGAATTTTGTCTCCAAAATGAAACGAAACAAACAGAAACACCGGAAATTTTGTCGTGCGTTTCGTTTCCGTTACTGCAATACAGTGAACTGCTTTAAATGCTAAAAAAAATCACAAAAATGAAATTAATGGTAATGAAATGGTAACGAAACGAATGAAAACGAAAATGAATTTTTTGCAAAAATTCACAAAAAACGGAAATGAACAGAAATGGACCCCCAAACGACAAACGACAAACGAAACATCATTTTTTGATTCGTGCCCATCTCTAGTGTGCAAGTACAAAAACACAAATTGTCCCTCCCCCTTCCCCTCCCGATGACAAAAAACCCAGAAACAAAGTGCCCCCTTCCCCTCCCAGTTGCAAAACAAATCCCAAAAACCCTCCCCCTCTCCTCCTGATTGAAAACAAAACCTGTCAAACACAGTGCCCCCTCCCCCTCCCAGTTGCAAAAAGCCCCCAAACAAAGCACCCCTCCCCTCCTCTTTCCCTTCCCCTCTGGTGCTGGGCTCCCAATCTCTCTCTCTCTCTCTCTCTCTCACACACACACACACACACAGAGAGAGAGAGAGAGAGAGAGAGAGAGAGAGAGAGAGAGAACCACAAACAAAGGCAAGTTTTGAATTTGAAAATAAGGGATTGTGGTCACAGTATCCCCGCACCTACCACCTGTTGACCATGCTCAATGCTTCAAGCATGCTCAATAGCTGCCCTCAACATGGTGGCACCCATGCAGCAACCCCATGCCATTCAGAGGATTTTTTAAAAATTATAAAATCTGAGAGATTTACAAGAAAATACTATTATGGGATGATGGCAGGAAAGAACCCTTAAATATGTGATTTCCCAGCTAATACAGGAGTCTTGGCAGGTATGGCACAAAGCAAGATAAGGGATTGGCTGACTGTGTTTCGGAGGCTTCCGAACACCAACTGGGCTCGCACGTGTTGTTTTGGAACCGGTAGCTTCCGAAACAAATAGCCCATCCCTACTAGGGACACTGCTGGTTGGTGTAGTGCATGGAAATAACTCATCAGATGGCAAAGACAAAGATAAGAGGCAAGATTATGACCTGTTGGTGCTGCGTCCAAGACAAAGGTGATGCTGCCGCTCCTGAGGTCAATAGCATGGAGTGCTGTGGAAATATCTTTTATGCCCTGTTCCTTTTAGCATAATGCAAGGAAATTGTCTTTTTCCACCCAGACCTTGAAGGACTGGCCTCTTGAATAGTTGCCAAAAGAACTGTGGGTGAGGGAGAACCTTCAAAGCCAATAGGATCCAAACCACACAGACACAAACAATACTGATTCAAACAGGATTTTTCAATTAGTCCTCAGTCCCTTATCAGGAAAGGGCTTTGGTAGTATTGATATAGCTGCCCTTTAATAAACTCAGCATTGCTGATTTTGTCTAGACTAGTAATTAGAAGCTATCGCCTTACATGCCACCCTGGATTAAAAGCATTCTGTGGCTTGAAGAGATTCTGATGTGTGCAAAACATCAATTTGATCCTTTTAGTGTGTTTGCGTGGAGCTTTGAAAGGCTTCTGGGAGACACAGGAAATGCCCAGACCAAAGCTTTCCTCTCTCATTCTAAGCAATGGCTTCGATTTTTTTAAAAGAAGACATAAAAAGTTTTTTTTTAAGGAAAGGGGGAAAGGGAGGAAAGGAGGCAGCCTGTTCCAAACTAATGGAGGATTAAAAAGCCAACCCTTCCAGTTTTAAAATAAATGACTTTTAAAGGAAACCCAATTTTCACCTTAATTAAGGTCTTGGGTGGGAAATGGATAGGCAGTGTTCACTTATTAATTTATCAAGCACAGAAGACTCTCCCCCTTTCCCTAGTGGAGCGAGTCCAGTGGATCATCCTATATTATGGAAAACAAGAGTGAGGTTCAGAGTGGCACCAAGAGCTGCCTTGGTCTGGTCCTGCCAGAATGGGCAGGGAATGTTTACGAGTAGGAATGTGAAAAGCTCTCTTCAATTTCTTCTGCATTCTCATCTCTTCCATCATTGTAGCCTTTTCCTTGGTGCATAAAAATGTGACTGTATTTTCCATGCATGTTTGGCAGACTTCTACTGGCCTTCACATAGGGTATACCTTTCCATGGCTAATTGCAGCTAATCGGTGAGGGGTTGGGACTAGAGATGGGCACGAAACGGAAAAAAATTCATTCCGTTATTCGTTATTCATTTCATTACGTAACGAAACAAATAACGAAAATTGTGATGAAATTGGAATGAACTGAACAGAACCATGAAAATTAGGTTCGTTATGTTTTGCTTTCGTTAATGGCGACGCACAATGAAATCAGCTATTTTTAAATGTTAAAAAACGTCCTGACTATCCATAAAAACCCAGCAATAATTAATTATTCTGCCAGATAATACCTACCGGGGGGGGGGTGGGGCCCTTAAAACATGCATTTATGTCTTTTCTCAGATCGCTGTATTTTTTTCCTTTAAGGGGAGTTAGGGGACATTGACCCAAAATGGCTCCCAGATGCGTAATATTGATTTCTTGGGTATTAAAATGCCCTGGACATCCGTAAAAACACAGTGATAATTATTTGAAATTATTACCTACCAGGGGGTTGCAGTCCTTAAAACATTTGTTTTTGTCTTTCTTCCATCGTGGTGTTTTCTTTTTTCCCTTTAAGGATGACACAAAATGGATTCCAGCCACAAGATGAATCAAGCCATGTGATGGGATCATGTAAATTCTTGGACAATTTCAACCAATAGCATGCCCAGGTTGCAGACTGGGTAGGTGTGGCAGCCACATAGGGCATAAAAAGCTCTGGCAGCCCCCGTCCTCCTTGCAGTCTGCGGTGGGAGTTAGGGTGGGATTGCTGTCTCTGCGACGCATTACTTTATGCCAGCCAGGCAGGTGTGTGTCTCTGTGTTCCTGCTGGCTGCAGCCTGGCTCTTAGGGGAGAGAAAGAAGAGATTTCTCTTGCAGGCTCCCTGTGTGCGTGTGTACCTCTCGGTGAGTACCCTCCCCTGCCCTGCAGTGCAGTCACTCTGCCTTACACCCTGGGCAACGCCCGCCGCTGCCTTTGCAGCCTCCCTGCATACCTAGTCTATACTGTGTCTCTGCCAGCATCATTTTTTAGTGTTTTCCCTCTGGTCTAACTGGAGTATTCAGGGACATCCGTGCGCGGAAATGCTTTAAGTCACGCAAAAAGCGGGTAAAAATGAAAAATGAAAAAACGAAATGAATTTTTTTCAAAAAAATTCAGAAAAAACAAAAATGAACCAAAACGGACCCACAATGAAAAATGAAAAACTGAAACATCATTTTTTCGATTCGTGCCCATCTCTAGTTGGGACACATCTTGATGAATCAGTCAGACGCGTGACTCAACACACAAGTTGCACAATCATTACACAAACACCCATGAATCCTGGCCTATGTTTCCTGATGTGCATGGTTCTGCTTGCATTTTCTTTCAGAAACACAAACACTGAGGAAAGGGTATGTTTTATAACTGTCGGTGTTTTTAACTATTCACTTACTTTTTTAAAAAAATGTGATGGTTTTGTACATATATTACTTCTCCAAAACAAACCAAATCTTGCAAAACTGGTCTTTTTCTGAATCAGGTGATGGTTTGTTTGGGAGGTATAACCCTTGGGAGGTTTAAGCCTTGGGAGGCACCAAAATTATATAATTTTTTTATCTAGATTTGGTATCACCAACCAAATTCATTTCTCTCCTTAGAACCTAGTATTTCCCACAATGCACCACTTTATCTAGTCCTCCTGGACATTATGGAAAATCCAAAATGACACCAGATGTCCCCTGATGGAGTCGTGATTGACTCTTTGTGACTCCATGTCCATGGAAGCTTTCTTGGCAGGAATACTGGAGTGGCTTTCCAGTTCCTACTCCAGTCCCCTCCAGTACCTGGTATTCTCTGGTGGTCACCCATCCAAGTACTAACCAGGGCCGACCCTGCTTAGCTTCCAAAATCAGACAAGATCAGATATGCTTAGGGCATCTAGGCAGCTGTTAAAGAGGTTTGGTAAAAGCATTACTAAATCTGCAATAAAATACAATCCATGTCATTTTAAGGCCACTCCAAGCCAATCAGTCACCACAGAAAACCATTTGGGGGGAGTGGATGTGCCCCTTCACCACTTCATGACTGCCACCCCCACGAGCCCAGCTGCTGGATGTCAGAGGACATCAAGAGAGGTTTTAGCCAAAGATTCTTTGACCAAAACCTCCTGCTGCTTAATGTGCTTCTAGGCACAGTTCAAACAGCTGATACTCAAAAGCCTTAAATAAAAGTGTACCTCCATTTCAAGTGGAGTTGGTACATCTGCCTCCAATGCCTTACTATGAAGCAAAGCATGCTGATTCTATCCTGCTCCATAGCTCTTAAAGCACTCCCTGGGTAGTTTGCAATTTAATTGTGAAGGCTACACATTGCCCTCACCAGTGAGCTGGGTGCTCTGTTTACCAGCTTTGGAAGGACGGAAGGCTGAGTCAACCTTGAGTCGACTACCTGAGCCCATCTGGGCAGTGTGTTTTGAAATGTTACACCTTCTGTTCAGTTGTGCAATAAGACTTTGGCCAGTATGACTCTGAGGGGCTAAAATACGCTCTTGCGGACAACTAGCTTGAGGCCCAAGAAACACACACAAACAGACAACTGGGTCACCAGTGTGCATGTCCATCAGATCAAGGTGCAAAGGAAGAGAGAAGCTAGGCGTGCACCACAACCAAAAGTATTCTCATTAACTTCTCTTTCCACATGATGCTTGGGCACATCTTAAGAGTCTTGGTTGTAGTTAGAAGGATCCTAACTGGTTTTCCAGTAGTGATGTATGGAGGTGAGAGCTGGACTATAAAGAAGGCTGATCACTGTGGAATTGATGCTTTTGAGCTGTGGTGCTGGAGGAGAGTCTTGAGAGTCCCCTGGACTGCAAGGAGATGAAACCTATCCATCCTGAAAGAAATCAACCCCGAATGTTCACTGGAAGAACAGATTTTGAAGCTGAGGCTCCAGTACTTTGGCCACCTCATGAGGAGAGAGGAGTCCTTGGAAAAGTCTCTGATGTTGGGAAAGATTGAAGGCAAAAGGAAAAGAGGATGGCAGAGAATGAGATGGTTGGACGGTGTCATCGATGCAACCAATATAGATTTGACCAAACTCCGGGAGGCAGTAGAAGATAGGAAGGCCTGGCGAGTAGAGATGGGCACGACTTAGCGGTATTCCCATTTCCGTTTCCGTTACTCAGTTCCGTTACTCTACGGAAACGGTAACGATAATTACTCTGCCAGACTTCAAGCTCGAACCGACGAACAAACAATTTTGGTCTGATTTGTCGTGCTCGTTGCATCGCGCGATGCCACGCGGCACAGAAAAAAAGTTTTTAAAAGAAAAATGCCTGCTGTGCCTCAGGGCACCTACCAGAGGGGTTGTTTCTGGAGGTCCCCGGCCTTCCCCCCCATCCCCCGTCCTGGGCTGCTCTGGTGGGACTCGCCGCAGGCTCGCAGCCAGCAAAAAGCCCAGTCTCGCTGCCGGCCGCCGGCCGCCACAGCCAATTAAAGCGCAAGCAAGCGGCACGGACGGCACAGGAAAAAACTTTTAAACTCTCCCCCGTCCCCCCACCCATTCCCGGGCCAAAAAAGCAGGCGGAAAAATGCCTGCTTGACTAAGGGCGCAGGGCACCTACAGGAGGGGTGGTTTCTGGAGGGGGGGTCCCGCCTCCCCCCCGTCCTGGGCAGCCGGACTCGAGTCGCCATGCCATGCGGTGCGGGCGGGGGATCCAAAATGGGGCGGCGAACGCAATATTGTTTTTGAAATCGTGGTCCAAAAACACAAGCACAACAG
>JAWVWN010003712.1:0-23396 GCA_037367305.1 Phrynocephalus vlangalii | reverse complement strand
GTCAAGCAAAGAAAACAATGATCTTTAAGGAAGGTATAATGGTGTCCCATGGAGGAAAAAGCCCTCTCACTTCTGCAGTCAGAGGAGAAGTATCCCTGCCCACTTTCTTATGGTGGGTTTGCCTTGACTCTAATAACAAAGTAGAGAATGGCTGGGTTATCTGGACATCACCCACTACACAAAGTGTGCAGTACTGCTTTCCACAGAGCTGCTCAGGTACCAAAACAGTCATCCCTCCAACCCAGGCATTACAAGTGAAATACCTCAGGAGATTACCTCCACTACTGGCAAAGGCCTTCTCCCTTGGTACCTCACTTACAGTGCCTACCTCTGAGGACATCAAAATACTCAGCCTTTGGGCCCTTTTAAGCTTTGGAAATCAAGGTTCTTCAGAGCATCAGCAATGGGAGGGGGATGTTCTCAAAGCAGATGTGCGTGTGCAGGGGTGGGGCAACTCACTCTGGGGCAACTCACTGTTCAGGATGCTCTGCTAGCTGTGAGGTACCCTAGGCCGTTACTTCACGAGCCGCTCGCTTCGCGGCTAGCCTTCTTTTCTGTGAGAATCGATCGTTTCAGTCCGCATGCTCCTCCTTTTTGGCTGCGATGCCACCCCGGCCACGCCCCCTTTACCGTGCTCCAAGCGGGGCGAGTGGTTCCCCTGGGTGCTGTCGGGAATCTTTTCGCTTCGCATCTTGCTTCGCTCCCAACGTGACGTGTGGTCTCGGGTTTTGGCTTTTATTTCAAGTTTTTTTAAAAAATATTCAAACAGGGATATCGACGCATCGCTATATCGTTTCATCGCTTTGCGCTGTTACTTCCTCGCTCGAGTAGGGGCGGCGGCGGCAGCGGCGGCGGCGGCGGCGGCGGCAGCAGCGGCGGGAGCAGGAGGAGCCGCTGCTGCCTTGCCCGGCCAGAGCAGGGCACCCGGGGCAGGCAGCATGCAAGCAGCGGAGGGCGGGCGGCTGTGCCATGCGGGGCTCCCCCTGAGTAGCGGCGGCGGCAGCGGGGGGGGCTGCCAATGATGCTAGGAAACAGTTGAAATCAGTAGAGCCATTGCAACTGACAGTCCAGCATCAGTGCATCGATACGCCGTCGGTAGGAATTTTTTTAAAGGACGGATGGGAAATAACGAACGTTGAAAAGTGGCATGCGAATGCGAAGGGAGCACGTGAGGTTGTGCTCGAATCGGTCCTAAAACTGCAGCTCGTGAGTACTGAGAAACAGGGGCGGGAGCGAAGCGAGAACACGTGACCGCCACGTGACCACCTCCAAATTCAAATCGAAGGCAATATCGCTGCGGAGCGCCGCGCCTCATGAAGTAAGGGCCCTACTCTTCCTTATGGTAGGAGCAGCCCTGAGCATTTTACTCCTGTGCAGGTAGCACACTGAATGCTTTTCCTTCATTCATTTATATCACCACCTCATGAGATGAAGTTTTGTTCTTATGGCTGGCACATTTAATTAAAGTAATACCAACCACAATGGTTTCATGGTCACTTCTTCCTAGGAACACTCCATGTAAATTTCATTCCCCAGGCTATTTTGGACCTTGCTACAGAGGTTAAAAAGCTCTTGCAAAGGACGGTACCATCACTCAAATTCTGAGGATGATGTTGGATAATAGGATATCATTGAAGCATTCAAACTTCAGGTGAAATAAATCAGTCCTCTAGATTTTTGCTAGATAGATTTCAGCATGGACTTTTGGATATATTTCTCTGTCTGCCTGAGGCAGAGTGTTAACCCTGGGCAGCAGGCCTTACTCTTAAATGTCAAAGCTTATCTGAAAAGGAACGCCTTGGGTGACATTCTGTGAGGCCAACTGAGGGTTGCAGTGAGCTGTCAGCTGGACTCCTGTAGTTTCACACACTGAAGTGCTTCCTCCCTGTTGTTTTGTGGCATATTTCTGGTTTTGGATCTTGCTGGCTTTCCATCTTGAAGAAAATTCACTCATGTGTATGTGCTGAGTGTCACTAAACATAAGGCTTCTGTCTGAGGTATTGCTGTACAGTGTCAAGCCGTCAGGTGCATCATTTTTCATCTTATCCTGCCTAGAAGCCTAGGAAGGATCTAGGGATTTCCACCCAATAGTTATTGGCTTTTTGGCAGAGGTTGGAACAGAAACCAAGATGGGAACTTTTCCCAGTAGGGATAGGTGGTCATTTCTGTTCTGTTCCCCCTCAACTGATAATAATACCACAGTTATTAAGGTAGGTCATTGGACTGCAGATATGAATGCCCAATTATTAATATTTCAGAGTCAAGCATCCTAAATTGAATTGGTCCCCAGCGAAGATACCTTATTGGCTTCATATCTCAGTTCATGGCTTTGATGTATCATTGGTTTATGTATCTAAATTTGCATACACATATCTGGGCACAGTCACTCTTTGTTGAATACTCTAAATAATAATAAATATTGCTAACAAAAGAAAGTTGATGCATTGTTGGCCTAACAGTTATTAGCTTAACACTAGCAGATTGTTTCCACTGTATTTGTTTCAAGCTGTTGAACAGGGATAAACCAACTCTCCAGGGACTCTACTTAAATCAACACAGTATTTTTGCAGTTTTCCTAGAGAAACGGGGTAATATTTTTAAGATAACAGAAGGAATATACAAAATATTTGTTCAACATCTTCATAATCCTCTTATTCTCCCCCTCAAATACTCCCCACTTATCTTCCGTTCAATGACTGACTGTCAAAATGGATGTGTACTGGCACGGACAGCAAGGGATGATGGGTATCTCTCAGAATTTTGAGAGGCATCTGCTGCCCTGAACTTGAGCCACTTCTTGTATTTTGCAACTGGGTATCTGACTGAACATGTGTTTAACTTGCTTAGAGGTTATATATTATGGCTCCCTCAGATGGACAGTCTTCTTCCATCACTGTAAAGTATATTATTTCTTTTTGCTCTATTTTTCTGCTGGTTGAACAGGGGACAGGGTGATCATCAGTTGCCTGGTTGCCCTGCAAGTTTTGGAAGTTCTGCTCCAACTGATTGTAGAACCCTCAGGTGCCCTGGGGATGGATGAGTCAGAGCCCAGAGGAGAGATTTTTAAAAGTCATCTTTCCCTATAGGTAATCCTCAGTAGAAATCTGCATAGGGATATTTATTTCCACAGAAGAACTGAAAACCTGGAGTTCAACCACACAGGTAAGAAGAAATATGCTGTGTTTCATGAACAATTCAGCATTCTGTTAACCCAATGGCCTACGTGAAGCTCCTGTGCAGAACATGAAGATGATGGTGCCTTCCAAGTTGTGTTCCTCAGCAACTGGTGCTCAGAAACATATTGCTTCTGATAATGGATGTAATGTGCTATCACAGTACATGAACAAACATATTCAGTTATTCCGTTGGCTCCATTTTTCTTTCTTTCTTTCTTTCTTTCTTTTGCCTCTGATGTATCTGGACTATTTTATTTCCTTCTCCAACCATCTGGTTTGGACTACACTTTTATTTTTAAACTATCTACTGTTTAGTCAAAAAGTGCTGCTGCTGATGTTGCTGCTGCTTGTGGAGCAGTGCTTTCATGGAAACATTCACTTGGAAATATTTCCAGGCCTTAGCCTTGTGAGTTTGTTGCAGGGAAATATGTCAGCTTTAAGGCACCCAAAAGATTAACACATTTTGACTTCTGGTTCCAGTCTACACCACAGTGAGACAACTTGATAAGCTCTGTGGCTTATCAGGTTGAATTCCTCCAGGTACCTGGAGGGATCCTAAGAAGGGTAAGTCTCCTTGGAGGTAAGGGGAAGAGAGGCAGTGCCTGTCAGACCAAGAAGAGAGCAGTGTCTAATGTTGTAGGCCCAGGAAGGTGTCTTATCTCCCACTGGAGGAAAACAGGATGCCATCAAATGATGGTGACAGCATGAGCTGTCAGCACTAGAGAAGTGTGTTGTTCAGTCATTAAGTCGTGTGCGACTCTTCATGACCCCATGGACCAGAACACACCAGGCCCTCCTGTTCTTCCACTGCCTCCCGGAATTTGGTCAAATCCATGTTGGTTGCATTGATGACACCATCCAACCAAACATCTCATGATAAAAAGTGATACCTCTGATAACAAATTGGTTCCCAGAGGTAATTCATTATCAGAAAAAGTCGTTATCTGAAATATGGTTTCCTATTGAAATGATTGAGAAACCAATTAATCCATTCTGGAGGTTAAAAAAGGCAAAAAAAGCTGGGGGGGGGGGTTCCAGACCTCTTTATAAAGTATACTTTAAAGATTTTCAGTGCTAGAACCCCCCCCCCGAATGCCCCCCACTGCAGTGCAATGCAAACATGGACAAAAGAAACCAGCAAGACTACCCCAGCCTTTTCCCACCAAAATGCAATGGAAAGCAGTTCAAAATCAATAAAACCAAGCTGCTCCCCCCCCAAAAAAAGCAACCAGTGGTTCTTGCCAAATGCACAAGAAAAAAAGCCAGCACATCCTCTGTAAACCCAAGCTCAGCTCAGCACTCATTTCAAACTGCAAACAGAAAAAAGTCAGGACCCTTGTTTGCAAACCCCAGCTCAGCTCAGCACTCGGAATGGAAAGGAATGCAAACAGAAAAAAGCCAGCACCTCCTCTGCAAACCCCACTTCATCTCACGACTCCATTATAAAATTGAAAGGAATTCAAACAGAAAAAGCAAGGAAATGTCAGCTTCCTAACTTTCAAAGTTCAAAAGGTTCAAATCCCTCCCCCCAAAACATGTCCCAAATGGCTCATAAACACCATGAAAAAGATGCTGTAACTCCTCCCACTCCTCCACAAACTACTGTAATACATCCTGGGTACAGTTTTCTTAAAGGCATCATAAAACATTTGTTATCCGAAGCAGCCCATAGGGAACATTCATTATCCGAGGCAGCCCTATACCCAGAAATGTCCATTCATTATCCAAAAAAATTGTTATCAGGGGCATTCATTATCCGAGGTGTTATTGTAATTCCTCTGTGTATTCTTGCCATCTGTTCTTGATGTCTTATGCTTCTGTTAGGTCCCTCCCTACTATATTTGTCTTTTATCATATCCATCTTTGCACAAAATGCCCCTTTAATATCTCCAATTTTTGTTGCAAAGATCTCTGGTTTTTCCTTTTCTATTGTTTTCCTCTGTTTCTTTGCACTGTTTGTTCAACAAGGCTGGCCTGTCTCTTTTTGCTATACTTTGGAAGTCTGCATTCAAGTTTCTGTATGTTTTCCTTTCTTCCTTGCATTGTTCATCCCTTCTTTCTGCCACTATTTGTAGGGCCCGGCTTTCTTGCATTTTCTTTTCTTTGGGATGATTTTCATTGCTACTTCCTGTACAATGTTACAAGTCCCCATCCATAGTTCTTCAGGTGTTCTGTCCACCAAATCAAGTTCCTTAAATCTATTCTTCACCTCCACTGTGTATTCATAAGGGATTTAACTTAGATTGTACCTGATTGACCCAGTGGTCAATCCTACTTTCTTCAGTTTAAGTTTGAATTTTGCTGTAAGTAGCTAATGACCTGAGCTGCAGTCAGCACCAGGTCTTGTTTTTGCTGACTGTATAGAGCTCCTCCATCTTTGGCTGCAGAGAACATAATCAATCTGTTTCCAATATTGTCCATCTGGTGATGTTCATGTGCAGAGTCTCCTTTTGTGTTGTTGGAAAAGAGTGCTTGCAATGACCAGTTTGTTCTCTCGACAAAACTGTATTAGCCTTTGTCCTATTTCATTTGGAGCTTCAAGGCCAAACTTTCCAGTTATTCCTTTTATCACTTGACTCCCTACTTTAGCATTCCAATCCCCTATGATGAGAAGAACATCTTTCTTTGGCATCAGTTCTAGAAGGAGTTGTAAGTTTCACAATGTGTAGCCTGCATAATTAAAACTTTAAACCACCTAGAGAGTATTTGAAGTGCTATGGAGTGGTTTATAAGCAGAACACTTTGCTTTCATCCAGACCAGAATCAAAGAACGTGGAAGACACTGCAGAGTAAAACAACCTGAAAAATCAGCAGTAGCTGAACACACCCTGAAACCAAGTGGACATGAAATCCTCTTCCAGGACACAGAGACACTGGAAAACATTACCAATCACTATGTCAGACTTCACACAGGAGCCATTGAAATCCACAAACATAAGCACAATTTCAACAATAAAAGAAGAAAGTCTAAAAATCAGCAAAACCTGGCTTCCAGCACTGAAAAATACAGCCTGCAAAAGATCAAGTTCAATTATTGGTGCCACACACACCAATCAGTTGACACAACAGAACAGCTAACAACACCCATCAACTACAGGGAAGGATTGCTGCCACCCCTGATTGCAGTGAAACTTCTTAATCCTTCCTTCACAATACAATGACTAACACCTATTCTCCTGCATAGGACAAGTTTCCTTATTCTCACAACTTTAAAACCCCAGTCTCACTCACTCTATACCTCAGAGCTCGGAGAGAACTCCTAGTTCCCTGAGCTCCTTGCCCTCAAACAATGCCGGCCACAGTCTGGCAAAACATCAGGAAGAAAAACTTTCAGAACCCGGCCAAACAGCCTGAAAAGCTCAGAACAGCTGTTCAAGGAAAGGTTACGGGGATAAGTGTAAGAGAAGAACAGAACACTGTCAGTGTGCTTTGTTATTGTGATTCATCCTTGTGAAGAAAACATTCTATTCTGTTTAACTTGTGCCTGAGTTTATTCAAATAAAGGAAGTTGATTGAATCCAGATTGAGAACAAAAAGATCCTATCTTTTGTGGAGGTCCTTTATACTTTTTTCATAGCTGTTCTAAAAGAAGAATGAGCTGTGGGGGGGGGAGCACAGGGGAATAAAAGGTGGTTGCCAAAGATGTGTTTGGTTGCCATAAGTCAGAAATGGCCTACAATCCATGAAAGACTCAAGGACTTTGTCCTACCACATTGGTGTCTATCATCATAACCTGCAATACTTTCTGTACTTTAGGTATGTACTGTACTATGTTGAGGATTCCCCCCCCCCCCTTTGTCTCTTCTGAATTATCTATCACTCGTAGCTTTAGGGGAAGGCTCTGCTTTCCAATGTTATGAGACAGGAAGAAAAACATCTCTGTATCAACTATCTCTACCTCATACATCATTTCAGACACCTCTATCACATTGCTCCATCCATAGTGATATTTTTCTTTGGTAAACAGCACCCAGCATTGTATTTTTGTAATAGAGTTTCGTGATGATGTGCATTGCCCTTTTCAGAATACAAAATTTGTTTTTCAAGTGTGATGTTAAAGGATAAATAATTGAACATTTCACTCCTTTTGCTGAGTTCTCAGAAAGAAAAAAAGTGATCACGCATTCCACCTTGGGTCCCCTGACTGGAAGAAAGGCACCCTGCAAATGATACAAAATAAAATTTAAAAATGCAGTCACTCCATGGTCAAAAAAGGTCAGTCACGGACACTCACCTATGTAGTTTCTGCATTCCTCTCCCTCCTTACTGATAGATTTGTACACAGCCTATTGAATTACAGATTAAGGTCTCTTGGGATCTCTAACTAGGAAAAAAGGTACTAGAAAGAGTTGTGCATGATACATTTGACAGTTATTCTATTGGCTCATTCAAAATGATAAGATTTATGACCTCAGCACATCTTTATTTGTCTGCATACTGAGTGGTTCTGAGAATAACTGAGTCTTTGAGGTTTAATATCTCATGCTCATGATGGAAGATCTGGGTGCAACTTTATCTATCCCTTCTTTAAAAGACTCCATGAAATTTTATTCAGAATGTTCCTTGTGTATTATCAGGTGTTTTTCTGAAAAAGTCTCTCATGAGAATCTAGACCATCCTCACTAGAGATGGGCACGACTCTAAAAAATGGTGTTTCGTTTGTCGTTTGGTCGTTTAGGGGTCCGTTTCGGTTCGTTTTCGTTTTCGTGACTTTTTTGCAAAAAAATTCATTTTCGTTTCGTTAGGTAACGAAACAAAAAAATGAAAACAAAAACAAAAAATTGCTGTTTCGTTAGCATTCTTTTTAGTTCAATGCATCTGCTGCAACGAAAACGAAAAACACGGCAAATTTGGTCATTTTGTTTTTGTTTTTGTTTTGTTTTTTAAAAGAATTCATTTCATTTTCATTGCGTAATGAAACGAAAAAACAAAAACAAAAACAAAAAAATCGCTCATTTCGTGCCCATCTCTAATCCTCACAGAACATCATAAGGTAACCTCTTCCCCACCTTTTCAGCTCGGGAAGTGTGGGCATCCAGTGAACTTGCAAAATGATGAAGGAAAGCAAAACAGAAAAGTTAAAGGACAGTTTGTCTCTAGAGGTGGCCATGAAACAGAAAAACAATGGTTCGGGTTCTTCTGTTTCGGGCCCACCCTTGGTTTGGTTTGATTCGGGTTCATACAATTTTTTTAAAAAAATTGTACAAAGCCGAACCGAGTTGAACCAGTTCGGGTCTGACTTACTGGGTGGTGGTGGTGGCGGCGGCAGCGGCAGCGGTGGTGATCCTGGCCGCAGTGGTGGTGGCAGGAACTTTTTGAGGTACTGGCCTGAGGCCAGCACCTCAAGTTTTTTTTAGTTAGTTTGTTTGTTTGTTTTTAAGCGCCGACCGTGCGGCTCCAGAGGCCGGGTTGGTGCTCGTTTTTTAATTTCTTTAATTTCTTTGTTTTAGAGAGCCGACCATGCACTCCTGGGGGGCCGGGTCGGCACTTTTATTTTTTATTATTATTATTTTCCTTGATTTTAGAGTGCTAACCATGCAGCCTCTGGGGCCGGGTTGTTGCTCCTTTTTTTAAAAAAAATATTTATTTATTTATTTATTTATTTATTTATTTATTTATTTATTTTTTATTATTATTATTATTATTATTATTATTATTATTATTATTATTATTATTATTATTATTATTATTATTATTATTATTATTATTATTTCATTTTAAAAGTCCTCAGCCAGGGGCTTTTTGAGGCACTGGCTTAAGACTAGTGCCTCTACAGCCCTACTTTCCCCCGCTGAGTTCCAGGACCAGAAGGGCTGTGGTGAGGACAAGGTAGGAGGGGTAACGAAAAACGAAGTGAACGAACCAGAAATTTCCACTTCGTTTTCTCTTGTTTTTCTTTAATGGGTTGGTTTGTTATTTGTTTCATTGGCTTAATGAAACAAATAATGAATAACAAAACAAATTAAAAGTTCATTTCGAGCCCATCTCTTTTTGTCTCTTATTAAGAGCATCTCTTGAAGAATCACGCCTATTCCTTACTGTTGCTGAAACAAGCCCCAGGCTGTGTGAGAATAGGCATTTCTTATCCGTGAAGGTTTATTGTGTAAGTGTAGTAGGGCTTCCTGTGTTTTGGTCAGTGAATGGGATGGGAATTTTGGAACAGCATAAAATATTTGGGTGCTACATGGGTACTTTCTTTTATAAACTCCAATGAAGCTTTTGGAAACTGTATACTGAAGGTTTCCCCTGACAATTAACTCAACGTTTCTGACTCTAGGGACTGGTGCTCATCTCTGAATTATAGAATCATAGAATCATATAGTTGGAAGAGACCTCAAGGGCCATCCAGTCCAACCCCCTGCCATGCAGGAAGCCCCATCACAATATTTCCGACACATGGCCATCCAGGCTCTGCTTAAAAACCTCTAAAGAAGGAGACTCCACCACCCTCTGTGGCAGCATATTTCACTGCCGAACAGCTCTAACCGTCATGAAGTTTTTCCTAATGTTCAAATGGAATCTCTTTTTCCTGCAGTTTGAAACCTTTGCCCCGTGTCCTAGTCTCTGAAGCCATGGAAAACAAACCTGTTCCCTCTTCAATATGACATCTCTACTTACAAGGTGATAAGCTGACATTTGTTCATAGGCATATTTCCATGGTGGTCAGCCTGAATAAATGTGCAAGCACATGGAACACCATTACCTTCCCACCAAAGTGGTACTTATTCATCTACTCATATTTTCATGTGCTTTTGAACTGCTAGGTTGGCGGGTGAAGGCACAAAGCAATGGGAGCTCACCCTGTCATGTGGATTCCAGAACTCATACACATCTAGAACTCATGCAAATCAGTTGGCTAGTAGCTCAAACATCAGCCAAAGCTAGTGCACAATCCTCTATAATTCCTCAGAGCATGGCTGCCAAAACAATGACCTGACATGATCCTTTCCCTCGTAAGCATGCCCATATTCTTTCAAACCCACTCCTGCTGTGAAAAGAATAGATATTTAGGGGACAAAATTGTTAATAAACCCAGTATATCTGTACAGCTGATTATTATATTACTCTATCATATACATTTTTATTTTTCTAATAAGCAAAGAACTGGAAAGAACAGTCTGTTCCTATGCTGTTCTCAAAGAGAGGTAGATCAGTAAAATTCCATTCCACTTAATCTCAGTGTAACATTGGAGCAATTACACCTGGGCTTTGGAGAGGCTTACACTTGGGGGCCTTCTTGGTGTAAAGAGTTTGCAAAGCATTCCCCAAGGAGCTGTGCATTTCTGGTGCCACCATTTTTTTAGGCCAGGAACAGAGGCTAATGACAATAATAGTAGGACTTAGGCATATTCCCAGAGGTTGTGTAAAGTAGAAGGGGGGAGACAGAGCTTGTATTAATAAAGTCCCGGGGGACAAAGCACCCAGCTAAGTCTTCTTTGCTTAAAAACCATCTGCACAGATGAAAAGAAGGCATTCACATTAGAAGTGAACGTAGAAGAGAAACCAATAAAACATCACAGAAAGGGTGTGGGGGGGGGGGGAGGCTAGAAAGGCAAAAGCCCAAGGGGAACAGGATCACAATGTAACATCTTCAAGGTAACAGTATAAATGAAGGAAAGAATTAATGCACTCTCTTGACGGCAGGTTAGGAAGAAATTGCCAGAAGGGAAAGAAAGAAAAGTTTTTTAGCTGAGATATTAGAGAAAGATTCTTACAGTCAGAGCAAAGGTATAGCACATTATATTCGTGGAGAGATACTGTACTGCTGAAAACATTTAGGAGCAGATTAGGGAAGGTGGAGAAAAGAACTGACAAAAATTGTTCAGAGCAGGTGACCCAAGAAAGCCTTCTTGGTCCTGCTATGATCTCTATAATACCGCGGCAGACACAACTCACACGGTTCCTGGTACTGCATGTAAAGGCTATGCAATGTACTGAGGGACCATATAGCCAGTAGCATTTGAAAAGCCTCGTGGCATCCTTTCTGCCTTTTACCACCCTGTCAAAAGGGGAAAGGAGGATTTGACCTTTTGCCAATTATGTTTCTGTATTTCAGAATACAGGTGTTTTTACCAAGGCTTCATGTCACCATGTTCTATCCCAAGAATTAGATGCTGTTTTTGATTACCAAAATTCTGCAACTTATACCTGTGAATCAAGCAGCATAAACTGCTGTGATGAATCATTATTAGTTAAGGAATTTGCTCCTGCATTTGTTCATCCATGTGAAGTATATTGTGCACTTCTTCTTCTTCTTCTTCTTCTTCTTCTTCTTCTTCTTCTTCTTCTTCTTCTTCTTCTTCTTCTTCTTCTTCTTCTTCTTCTTCTTCTTCTTCTTCTTCAGTCATTCAGTCATGTCCAACTCTTTGTGACCCCATGGACCAGAGCCCAACAGGCTCTTCTGTCTTCCACTGCCTCCTGGAGTTTGGTCAAATCCATGTTGGTTGCATCAATGACACCGTCCAACCATCTCATTCTCTGCTGTCCCCTTTTCCTTTTGTCTTCAATCTTTCACAACATCGGGGACTTTTCCAAGGGCTCCTCTCTCCTCATGAGGTGGCCAAAGTACTGGAGCCTCAGCTTTAAAACCTGTCCTTCCAGTGAACATACAGGGTTGATTTGTTTCAGGATCTCCTTGCAGTCCACTGGATTCTCAAGACTCTCCTCCAGCACCACAGCTCAAAAGCATCAATTCTGTGGCGATCAGCCTTCGTTATATTCTAGCTCTCACTTCCATACATCACTACGGGAAAAACCATAGCTTTGACTATCCTGACCTTAGTTGGCAAAGTGATGTCTCTGCTCTTTAAGATGCTGCCTAGGTTTATCATTGCTTTCCTCCCAACAAGCAGGCATCTTTTAATTTCATTGCTGCAGTCACCATCTGCAGTGATCAAGGAGCCCAAGAAAATAAACTCTGTCATTGCTTCCATTTCTTCCCCTTTTATTTGCCAGGAGGTGATGGGACTGGTGGCTAAGATCTTAGTTTTTTGATGTGGAGCTTCAGCCCATTTTCACTTTCCTATTTCACCATCATAAGAGGTTCTTTAATTCCTCTTCACTTTCTGCTATCAGAGTAGCATCATCTGCATATCTGAGGTTGTTGATATTTCTTCTGGTAATCTTAATTCTGACTTGTGATTCAGTGTATAGCATAGTGGCTGACAAATAACAGACTTGTCAATGAGGCTAGTGGATATTAAATAATCATTCATGTAGTGGTGGGGGTATCTCTGGCCATCCAAATGATTTGAACTATAGCTTCTGCATCCCCTTACCATTTCTGTACTGAGTGGTTTAGTATGTAAAACATCTGGAAAGTCCTAGATTTCCTAACTTCCTATCCCTGCACAAATGCAAACTATATGATAAGCATAAATGAACCACTTTGAAAAAATTTAGATTGGACAAATAGAGTCACGGTGCCTTAGAAGGTCTTCTCTAGTTCCATGTTTGCAATCTGCATCAGCTGATCCCACAATCAGCCACCTTGGCAATATAAGCATATCTTGTGGTTTGGATACTAATGTTTCATGGCAGGAATGTCAGACCAGATAATTAGAATTCAAGCTATGGAAACATCCAAAAGACTAATTAATTGTGGCAGGAAGCACATGGTTTTCTGGTTTGACTAATTAAGTGAAGCATAACCAATCCTCCCCCCATGTTAAACTGTCCAGTTTTAATTGCCCTTGTTTAGTTCGTATTTTCTTTTTCCTGGTAAAAGATGGAAATTGGAAAGATTCCATCTCTAAGAAAAGATACAACAGAAGGAACGCTTCACACAGAGAGGACATTCTAGGGAACTGTGTGTGTGTGTGTGTGTGTGTGTGTGTGTGTGTGTGTGTGTGTGTGTGTGTGTGTGTGTGTGTGTGTGTGTGTTTGGATTTTAATGTGAAGTGTGTGATGCAACATGCTGCCCCCCTCTCGGCTCCTTCACAAATGGAGAGAGGAAACAGCAGGCTATTGGGATATGCAAGAGAAACCTCAGTGTGTTCCAGGGAAATTGGGTTTTGAGCATGCAAATGGATTAATGAAATGTTGCATTAAATGTACTTAAATAAGGATTAAGGCTAATGATGAAATTAATACATGCTAGAAGTTATTAAACAGATGTCTTTTGAGCAAATTGGATTGGATGGCTTTTTATGTGGAAAGAAGGAAATGTTGGCCATATAGTTAGAGAACTCAATGGGGATTTTGGACACCTGCATCGAATTTCGTATTTCCAACACTCCACTGGTTTGACCTAGGTAATTGAACACTGCATTAGAAAGCCAGAAAAACAAAGAACAACCTAGGGAATCTAATCACTCTCAGATTTTATGGAAAATTAAAGCAGGAATGATTCAGGAACCAGCACAACAAGGTGTTTCTTTTACAGTGCTACAAATTCGAGATGTGTGGAATTAGCAATAGATTGCACTGCCTTTTCCTGCAAGTCTGCATGCTCCAGATATAGTCTTCAGATATATGGTAGTTTCCCAACAGCCACAGTCTAAACGTATATATGCATGCAATAGTGTAATAAAACTGAATGCAATATACTGTGCTATATATGTTTTGCATCTGCAGACATTCAAAAGGATATCTTCATGTGTTTCGTAGCACATTTTGTGTAAATACAGTACATATAACAACAAAAATATATCCAATTTAGCATACATGAATAATAATACATGCAGTGGAGCAGAATGTAATATAGCTGTGCATAAAGAGTTGCCCATTCTAGTCGGGGGCAGAGAAACTGAGTTGGCAGCCTATCCACCCTTCTTATTTAAACTCATATGTTTATTGCCCCTCAAATATAGTCTTTTCCCTTCACTCCTTGGGGAAATACAAAGAAAAATGAAGCTGGTAACCCTGAGCCCTGAACCACCACAGTTAAATGAATATTTACAATTATTTTTGTACAGTAGGACCCCCGTATCCACTGATTCAGTTATCCACAGTTGGCAGAGGAGAAAAATAATACAGCAGCCACAAAGCAAGCTGTTGTCACAAACAGCAGCTTAAAAGCAAGCTATTGTCACAAATAGCACCTGGAAAACAAGGTACTGTCACAAGCAGCAGCCATAAAGCAATCTACTGTCTCAAAACAGCAGTCATAAAGCAAGCTACTGTCAGGAAACAGCAGTTGGGGGTGGGTGGACAGGCATTCTCTCTTATCCACGGTTTTCATTATCCACAGGAAGGCCTGGAACCAATCCCCAGTGGATACCTAGGTCCTACTGTAATGCTGAAAACAAGCACCAGCTGTTAAAAATGCTGCATCTCAGAATATCAGTTAACACTTGCTTCTCTATGTCTGTGACCGTAACAAACTTGACTTTGATTGGCTAAACTTTGGATGTACAACTAGTCAGAAACTGGAAGTTAGATGTCACTTCCAGTGTCTTGCTGTGCCTCATGTTCATGACGTGGTGATCCTGTAAGCTTTCCCTCCATGTCTGCAAATTCTTGTGTGCAAGCTTCGCATCACTATGTTTGCAGGATGGGTTGCACAACAGCAGGCAGCTAGAGCAGGAGAATACCTACAGTAGAACCACAGTGTCTGTGGGGATCCCTTACAAGCCACTGCAAATGAGAGAAAACACGGAAGTACCAACTGTTATACATAGTAGTGGCCAGTTCTGGTAAACGGACCATAGAAATATATATAAATATGAATATCTGTGTGGCCTGGGAGAGTTATATTTTCAGTCAGTGCATAAGTAAATCTGGATACAAATGCCACTGATTGGGGGAGGGGGACAGTATATGTTTTGTCTTTTTGCATCCAGTAGGATGCCGGTATATATATATCAACCACATTTCTCAAAGCTGCTATGATACAACCATAGCCAATAACAGAACCATTAGGCAGAGAATATAATATGAGCATCTGCTTTCTTGCATAGTTTTTTTGTTTTCCCATAGGAATGCATTGAAGCAATGCATTCCTTTGGGGAAAAGCCCACAATTTCCCCCCAACGCAGCAGGTGTGGGAAACCGGGGGATTTTTAAACTTTTTTTTTTTTTTTGCTGCTCCAAGTGCCAATCACTTGTAGCATGGTCTTGAGGCAGAAAAAAGTTTAAAAATCCCTCTCCCCACACCTGATTGGGATGGGGGGAAAGAAAGGATTTTAAAACATTTTTTCTTTTTTCTTTTTTCTTTGCCATCCCAAGCGCCGATCAGCTGTGACACAGGCTTGGGGCAGCAAAAAGAAAAAGTTTAAAAATCTCTCCTTTCCCTCACTTGATGGGGTGGGAAAGGAGGGATTTTAAAACATTTTTGCTGCCCCAAGCGCCGATCAGCTGTAGCACAGAATTGGGGCAGCAAAAAAATGTTTCAAAAACCCACCTGATGTGGTTGAGGGAAAGGAGGGACTTTAAAACATTTTTCTTCTTTTTCTTCTTCTTTTTTGTCCCCATAAGTGCCGATCAGCTGTAGTTCAGGGTTGGGGCAGCAAAAAATATTTAAAAACCCCTCCTTTCCCCCCACCCCATTGGGTGGCTTTTTAAAACTTTTTTTATAGAATCATAGAGTTGGAAGAGACCTCAAGGGCCATCTAGTCCAACCCCCTGCCATGCAGGAACCCCATCACAATATTTCCGACAGATGGCCATCCAGCCTCTGCTTAAAAACCTCCAAGGAAGGAGACCTCCACCACCCTTTGTGGCAGCATATTCCACTGCCGAACAGCTCTAACCGTCATGAAGTTTTGCCGCCCCAAGCCTGCATTACAGCTGATCAGTGCTTGGGGCAGCAAAAAAGAAAAGAAAAAAAGAAAAATGTTTTAAATCCCTCCTTTCCCCCCACCCCGAGCTACAACTGATTGGCGCTGGAGTGGCAAAAGAAAATGTTTTAAAATCCCACCTTTTTGTGAAACAAAATGAAAGAAAAAACAAAATGAATTCTTTTTAAAAAAATGTTTCAAATGAAAAGAAACAAAAGGAAACTGAACGAAATGAAAAATGCCCAGAGCCCCTGGGGAAGTGTCCCCCCCCCCTCGAAACAGGAGAGCTCCCGAAGAATGGATGGGGCCGCACCGCCGGTACCAGCCTCTCACTCTGCCCGGGATGGGGGCTTTGGTCCCAATGAGGCACCTCTGCTGGCCTTCTGAGAAGCCAGGGCGATGGCGGTGGGGTCTTCACAGAGGCCATCGACTTAGGGCGTCCCTGTGGCTGCCTCCTGATCCGGGATGAGGTTTTCTTCTTCCACTGGCCGCCCGGAGGAGCGGCGGTGGATTCAGCGCTTCTTTATCCGTTATCAAGATATGACTGAACTGGGGTGACCCAGGTGGCTTTGTCTCCCTGCTGTCTTCACCTGTTTGACTGAGATCTGCACCGGCTTTGAACCCTCCCCTGGAACTGGCACTCGCTTCTTCGCAGCTTCCACCTTGCCTTATTAAGTTCTGGCTCCCCCTGGGACCCTAGTGCGTCCTGGCCCTTTGATAGGGACACTCCATCTAATGCAACCTGGCTTCCGAGGTGCACCAGGTAGGGCTGTAATATCTATTGGAGCTGCGGAGGCACAGACAGACCTGGACCCCTGGCTGTTTTCATTCAGTCTCATTGGGGGCTGGCTCCTTCTATCTTTGAGATCTTGCTTCCTCGATGGGAGTTATTCTACTATTGCAGTGTTGTTGACTAGCTGATGCCTGATGGTTCTCTGAATTTTCAGCATGATCTTGAAGCGGCCTTACCTGCTTGATGAGCAAGCCTGCATTCCTGGACTCTGAGGTGCAGTGTGTATCTCAACCTCACTGTGGACCAAGTTTGTTCTACACTGGACTGGCACACAGCCCTCGTGGGCTGGTGCTGGGTGTGTTGGAGTGGTACAGAGGATGTACGTGGGCCTGCATTTGTGCGGAGCCTTGGCCTGGACTCATTTGATAAGATCTTTTCAAGCCCTGCGTGGCATTGTGACTATCATTGGGGGAGCAGATGGGGTTGCTGGAGGGTAATTGACCCAGTTGGGGATCGTATCGGATTTATTTGTTGTGTATATCATCTTTACCTGGTATGGATTCCACTATTTCCATCTATGGCCTGATGGTTGGTGGGGAAGGCATATTATTATTATTTATTTTATTATATTATACTATATATATTTATTTTCCTTTCCCCCCCTCCTGTTTGATTTAGTTGTTTATTTTTATTTTTATTGCTATTTTTATCACAGGTGTTTTTATTCGTTGGGTGACTAGTCGCTTATTGTAATTGCTGTTTTTATGTTGTCACCTTCTTTTGTTGATGGTGCTCAGCGGCCTCCAGGGCCACAGAGGCCAATTTTGGTTGTGTCTGGACGTGGGAGATATGCTAATGCCCAGAGGGTTGGTCGGGTGAGAAGAACTAGGCTCAGGCATTTGCGGCCTGTCCCCCGTTCTAACCCCCTGATCTGCCATCACATAGAGGAGGGCCACTCTGTCCATTTCACTGATTCTTCCTGTCTGCTGGTGAATGCCAGGTCGGTCTGTAATAAGATCCCAATCATTCATGATTTGATCGTGGATGGTGCTGTTGACCTGGCATTTGTCACTGAGACCTGGGTGGGCGAGGAGGATGGGGCTTCCCTCGCGCAGCTTTGCCCCCCCCCCCAGGTTTTGCTACCAGCACGCAGGAAGATCAGAGGGCCAGAAGGGGGAGGGGTGGCAATTATCCACAGGGACTCTTTTATCGTCAGCAAAGCCGCTACTTTGGTGTATCCAGCTTTGGAATGCCTGCACCTATTGGTGGGTCAAAGGGACAGGATTGAAATTGTGCTGGTGTACCGGGCTCCCCATGACCCAGCATCCTCCCTGCCAGAGCTACTGGAGTTCATCTCACCGGCACTATTGAGGTCCCCCCGCCTTTTGGTGGTGGGCAACTTCAATGTGCCTGCTGGGGTGGGGCTTTCTGGAGTGGCTCTGGATTTCATGGAGTCGATGGCTTCCATGAACCTGTCCCAACATGTCATTGGACCCACCCATAGATCCGGGAACACCCTGGACCTGGTTTTCACTTCCAAGTTGGCGGAGGTTGATCTGAGGGTGGGGAATCTCCGCTCCCTACCCGTGTCATGGTCAGATCATTATTTGCTGACCTTCTCCCTGGGGGTTGATGCCCCTCCCCATGGGGAGCCTGGCCCTATGGTATGGGCTCATCCCTGGAGGCTTCTAGATCCCGCTCGATTTCTGGAGGCCTTTGGGGATGTTCTGGACGGAGTGGCCGACGATCCAGTTGATGAACTGGTGGACAGGTGGTTTGGTAATGCGTCTGGGGGAGTTCACCGGATCGCCCCCAAGGACCTTATTTGTTGCTGAGCCCGCTCCTCGCCGTGGTTCATGCCGGAGTTGCAGGTGACGAAGCAGGAGAGAAGAAGGCTGGAGGGCAGATGGAGGAAAGATCAAATGGTTTCTAATAAGGCTACTGTCATTTACCTGACCAGGTACTATGTCAGGATGATCAGGGTGGCTAGAAGATCTCATACTGCCCTGAGAATTGGGGAGGTCGCGAACTGCCAGGCGGAGCTCTTCAGAGTGGTTCGGGACCTCTCCAATCCTGGTCAGGGGAGGCCTCCTCCTAGTGATTTCACTAGTGAGTCCTTTGCAGCCTATTTCAAATCCAAAATTGAGGCCATCTGGATCAATCTGGACTCCGGTTCCAGTTCTCAGTCCCCAGGTATCCCTCATGCCGCACCCCTCCACTCTCCCCGGTTCGTTGAGTTTGGGCCTGTGACTCCTGCTGAGTCCTCCAGGGTTCTGGCCCATTGCCGACCTGCGGCTACTCCATTCGACCATTGCCCATCCTGGCTAATAAAGTCTGCTGGGGGAGCATGTTGGAATGGACTGCGGTCATCACAGCTGCCTCCTTCAGGGACGGGATGTTGCCCGATCGCCTGAAGGACACCGTGATCCGGCCCATTCTTAAACAACCTGGATTGGCTGCCAATGGTCTTTCCAACTATCGTCCGGTAGCCAATGTTCCCTTTATGGACAAGGTGATTGATCGGGTTGCTGCGGTCAGGCTGCAGTCGTTCCTGGAGGAAGATCAGGTCCTGGATCCATTCCAGTCTGGTTTTAAGCCGCAGCACGGGACGGAAACAGCCCTGGTTGCATTACATGATGACCTATTGAGGGCAGCCGACAGGGGTTGCTCTACCTTGCTGGTCCTCCTCGATCTGTCAGCGGCCTTTGATACTGTCGACCACGGTATCCTCCTGGGCAGGCTGTCCGAGGTGGGGATTGGCAATCTGGCCTTGTGCTAGCTCCGGTCCTTTCTTAGTGGCTGCGCCCAAAGAGTAGAGGTGGGGGTGTTTTGTCAGCCCCATTGACACTCTCATGTGGGGTGCCCCAGGGGTCAGCAATATCTTCTATCCAGGGCTGGGGCTAGGTTTTTCTGTGCCCTAGGTGAGGGGCGGTGGTGTGGCGGGGCAGGGGGCGGCAGCGGCAGTGGGGGGCAGGGGGGGCAGCGGATGGCGGGATATGGCAACGGGTGTGGAGGCAGATGGTGATGGGCACAGGGGGTGGGCGGCGATGGGCGCGGTGGGCAGACGGTGGACGGCGGACGGCGACGGTCGGTGGGGAGAGCGGACGGGATGGCCAGTGGTGGGAGGGCGGCGGGGGGGTCAGCAGGCTGGCCAGCGCCCTCTGTCCATTTTGGCACCCTAGGCAACTGCCTAGTTTGCCTTAATGGACGCGCCGGCCCTGCTCCTATCCTCTTTAACATCTATATGAGGCTGCTGGCTGAGGTCATATGAAGTTTTGGAGTCTGCTGTCATCATTATGCTGATGACACGCAGTTCTATCTCTCCTTTTCCACCTCTGCAACGGAGGCTGTGGACGCCCTTAACTGCTGCCTGGACGCAGTCGTGGGGTGGACCAGGACTAACAGGCTCAGACTCAACCCTGAGAACCCTAATATATATTAGAGATGGGCACGAATAAAAAAAATGGTGTTTCGTTTGTCGTTTGTCGTTGAGAGGTCCGTTTCGTTTCGATAGTCGTTTGTCACGAACTTTTGAAAACATTTCATTTCCGTTTTTCGTTTATTCGTTTGTCGTTTCTACCTGCTTTTGCACGATTTTTAAAGCATTGCCCTAACACCCACTGGAGACTGCAAGGAGGACGGGGGCTGCCAGAGCTTTTTATGCCCTCTGTGGCTGCCAGACCTGCCCAGTCTGTCACCTGGGCATACTATTGGTTGAAGTTGTCCAAGAATTTACATTATCCCATCACATGGCTTGCCTCCATGTTGTGGCTGGAGTGTGGCGACATCCATTTTGTCATCCTTAAAGGGAAAAGAAAAATACATCACGATGGGAGAAGACAAAAACAAACGTTTTAAGGACACCAACCCCCTGGTAGGTAATAATTTCAAATAATTATCGCATTATCACTGCATTTTTATGGATGTCCAGGGCGTTTTAATACCCAAGAAAGCAATATTAGGCATCTGGGAGCCATTTTGGGTCATTGTCCCCTAACTCCCCTTAAAGGAAAAAAATACAGCGATCTGAGAAAAGACATAAATGCACCTTTTAAGGACCCCAACCCCCCCTGGTAGGTATTATCAAACAGTATAAATAATTATCGCTGTGTTTTTATGGATGTCCAGGGCGTTTTTTAACATTTAAAACAGCTCATTTCATTGTGTGTCGCCAGTAACGGAAACGAAACGTAATGAACACAATTTTCGTGGTTCTTTTTGTTTCATTTCATTTTCATCACATTTTTCATTTGTCGTTTTGTTACGTAATGGAAACGACAAATGGTAACGGAAACGAAAAATTGTTCATTCCGTGCCCATCTCTTAGATAGATAGATAGATAGATAGATAGATAGATAGATAGATAGATAGATAGATAGATAGATAGATATACACACACACACACACACACACACACACAGTGGAACCTTGACTTACATACTGCTTGACTTGCATCATATTTGACTTGCAGCAAGAAGGGGCCTGTTTGACTTGAGTCGCAGGCTTTGACGTACATCTCGGAGCCCCAGCGCAAGGCACCGGAATTGGGTGGCAGCCACAACCCAGCATCGCGGCTGCCGCCTCCAAACTGCTCCTGCCTTCTTCCCCTTCTCCGGCAGCGGCGGCTTTGGCGAGGCCAGCTCAGAGCACCTGGAGCTGGTCCTCGACCTCACCGAAGCCGCCGCTGCTACCGAAAGGAGAAGAAGGGCTGGGAGCTTGGGGCTGGCCTCACTGGTTAGACAGTCGGCTCAGTCTTGTAAAAACTCTGGCTGCAGAAGTCTGGTGCACAATAGAAGCATTTTAGTTGGGGAGCTGTAAAGTTGTGGGACTCTAATGGTAAGCATAGAATTGTTCAGAACTTGGAACGTCAGGTTAAAAATCAGTAAAACTTAAATGATAGACATTGTTGCTATGAACATTAAAAAGTGGAGGCATATAACTTGTGGAGTATAATTCCACTGCCTCCTCCTCTCTTTGAAGAGACATTTCATTTACATCCCGAGAAGGAATCTCCTATCCCAGTCAAATTTGTGTTAAATTGCTGTTTTCGGGGGTCTTTTTCATCATCTGGAACGGATTAATCCTCTTTCCCATTACTTTCTATGGGAAACGTTCGTTTGACTTAAGTCATGTTTGACTTAAGTCTAGACCACTGGAACGGATTAATGATGTAAGTCAAGGTACCACAGTAGATAGATAGATAGATATAGATATAGATATAGATATAGATATAGATATAGATATAGATATAGATAGATATAGATATTAGACATGGGCATGACTCAGCGAAATTGTCATTTCCGTTTTCGGTTATCGTTTCCATTACGTAACGGAAACGGTAATGATAATTAAGCCGTCAGAACTCGAACTCGAACCAAAAAAAGAAAAATTTGGTCCAGTTTTTCATTTCTGTTTGTGGTGTCATGGAGATCGCGCGATGCGAAGCACAGAAAAAGTTTTAAAAAGTTTTTTTTAAAAAACCCCAACTCCCGGCCAAAAAAGCAGGCGAAAATATGCCTGCCTGAGACTTTGCCACCTACCAGAAGGGTGGTTTCTGGGGGGTCCCCGGCCTTTCCCCCCCTCTTCTCCTGTCCTAGGCTGCTTGCACCAGGCTGGGGGGGGGGATCATACTCGTAGTCTGTCTCGCTGCATGCCATGCGGTGGGGGGAACCAAAATGGTGACCGCAATTTTTCTTTTGAAATCGTGGTCAAAAAACACACCAAATCACCACAGAAACATGTGAAATTTATTTATTTTAAATGCCTGAATTTTTATAGTAGCAGCAGTGGGTTTTTTATAGCAATAAAACGTCGTATTGATTTTATTTTATTTTATTTTATTTTTTATTTTTTTAGACCTGCCCATTTGGGCTGGGCATGGGATGGGACCATGCAAATTTTTTGAACCATTCCACCAATGGCATCGCCAGGTTTTTGACTGACACTTCTGGATGTCTCGGAGGGCATAAAAAGCCGAGGCACCTTCCAGAAATCGCAGTCGGGTGTATGGATGTAGTTGAGGGAGGAGGGCTGGCTGCTGGTGCTGGTGTGATCCGATCGAGATTGAGGAGGGAGTCTGGAGGCTTTAGGATTTAAGTTAGGCAGGCAGGGAGGGAATTAAATTTAGAAAATAATTTCTTTGATTCCCTGCAGCTTTGTCTGCTGAAGGGAATAGCAGTTTATTCTTTATTTCTTCTCTGGCGGTTTGAGGATTTTTTCTGATATTGGATAAAGGGGGAGGTTCGACTGGGAGTGGGAGGTGTGGATTTATTTTAAATATATATTATATACTAAAATTTTTTTTCTATTTTCCCAACTTCAATTTGCTTGCACACACACACATTTGGGGTGCAAGCCAAGAACAGAACCTCTATCCTAAGTGATATCCTAACTGCCCACTCGCCTGTCTGCCCACGCCACCACCCACCTGCGGCCAGCGCTGCCGCCCGCCCACTCGCCCGCCTGCGGCCACTGCCCGCCCATGGCCCCCTGCCACCGCCGCCTGCCCACACCTCCCCCCTGCCGCCTGCCCCCCTGTCCCACCCGCCGCCTAGGGCGCAAAAACACCTAGCGCCGGCCCTGATTGCGGGACGCCCCTATGCTCTGGGAAGTCAAATCACGCTAAATCGCGGTGGAAACGACAAACGACAAACGACAAACGGAAACGACAAATTTTTGAAAAATTTCACGACAAACAGAAACGACCCAAAACGGACCCATTCCGACAAACGAAAACTCTAAACATCATTTTTTTCTGGTCGTGCCCAT